>PVJO010002435.1:0-143631 GCA_004026905.1 Hystrix cristata
TTTTCTGTTGCTATAACTGAATACCACCAACGGAGTAATTTATAAAGAATAAAGTTATTTAGCTCACGGTGGTGAAGGCTGAGAAGTCCTAGATCAGGCAGCTGTGTCTGCTAAGTCCTTCTTGCTGGAAGGGACTCTGCGAAGTCCCTCTGCAGGGCATCACACGGCAAGATGGAGCATCCTCCTCCTCCTCCTCCTCCTCTTCCTCATCTTAGTGGACTGGGCCCCACCCTCAGTGCCCCATTTAACCTGAATTACCTGCCAAAGGTCACACACCTCCAATTGCCATAGTGGGATTGAGTCGCCACCCTCCTAATGCCTCACGATGGGGATTAAATATTAATATGAGTTTTCACTTTTGAGATCTAGCAAGCTGTAAGTATGTGATACTGTTTTAAACTTGAGGAAGCTAAAGTCCAGAGAGAAGTAGATTTTTAAAAAGGTACTAGAACAAGTCAACTGCAACAGTGCAGCACATGTTCAGGCCGAGGCAGGGCAGCACGCGTGGCTGGGACAACAGGGTCTTCTCCTCCGGGGCCTTCGAGAGTGGAGAGGCAGGTGGGACACCCCTGGGACAGACCAACCAGCCAGTGTGGAAGGCCCCGTGTCAGGGACGGAGACAGCAGACACACGGAAAGGCTTTTGGGGACGAGAAGGAGGAATGCTCGCCACTTGAACACCTGTGACACCATGCTGTTCCCAAGTTCTTCAAATATCGCTGCGCAGAGACCGCGAGCCCAGAAAGGACACGTTTCGGAGAAGATGAACCCACACAGGTGACAACCGTGCTTTGCGCCTAGTATCATCATCTCCTGTCTAGCCGTAACCCAGAGAACTAGAATTGTGTGGCCAATTAATACATCTCCCAAGCCTGAAGACTTTGGTGGTGATGATGATGGTGGTGATGGCAATGATAAAAATAGCAACTATTAAGAGAAACGATGATCGATAATGATCACATTACTAGCACCTACTATAATGTTCCAAGCACTTTGCTCACACCGGTTCAGTCACCTTTACTTTAGAGAAGAGGAAACAAGTACTTTCCCAAAGCCGGCTACTTGCCAAGCAGGTGTTGCTCACATAGACCTTCATCATGGGCATTCAGTGGAACCTGGCTCAGTCAGACAGGACAGACACTAAGGGAGGGTCACCAAGGGTGTGACACTGAGCACCCCTGTGTCATCGTCACCAAGACATACAAAGCCCCATGAGGAAGAGGAATCTACAGGCAAGTAAAGGCGCCAAAGAGTCCCAAGTACTGTGCTGGAGGCCCCCCACACAGTAAGGTGGGGACAAGGGGAAGGAGCTGTCTCTCCTCTTTAGGGCTAAGGGAGAAATCTCTGAAACACCCACCAGGAAGTATTCTGCCTCCCTTCTACAAATAAGCCACTTTGCTCAGGTCCTCAGAGCACAAGTTTGGCCAGGCCCCGTTGGGCCAATTTCCATTCTCTCCTCATTCCTTACCCGGGACAGCTTGCTCACTCTGTTAACAGCCCTATAAGCATGGGGCAGCTTTACACATATTAAACGTCATCATGGATCAATGGAGAAATACAATCACTCGGGCTTCTGAGAATGTATATGTTTGTTTTTAAATCCTCGTCTTTCCTGGTTACAGACAAAACACTGCCAGCGTAATGCCTCCCAGAGATGTGCTGTGGGAATGATTTAAAGACTTTAGCAGTCAGTAGCAATATCAGTCAGACAAGCTTCCCAGTGGCCTCTGCTTAGGAAGGGAAGAGACACTGGGCAGAGGAGTAGAAAGCAAGAGAAAGAGCTGGAGCCAAAATTAGGTGAAGGCAGAGAGGCAAAGGGGAGAAGGGGAGAAGGAAAGCAGGAAACAGGAAGAAAGTGTGATGGTGCCCAAAAAAGACAGGGTGAGAAAAGCAATTCAGAGCTAGGGAGACTAAAAGAGCCAGGAAAGTGAAGAAGACAAGAGAGAGAGAGAAAGAGAGAGAGAGAGAGAGAGAGAGAGAGAGAGAGAGAGAGAGGAGACAGGGCAGTAGCTGGACCACACCCAGCCTCTGCTGTGGGCCTCTGCTCACCCCTCTGCCTTCCCCAGCTCCAAGGGGGTCCACTGGCTTTTTTTCCTCTTCCAGGCCAAACTGACACTTCCTAGAAAGGTTTCCAGTGGCCACCCCAGTGAAACCAAGGTCTAGCCTTCTCACCGTTATCCATTGTTCTGCCTCAGGACTGAACACCCAATGTGATTCCTTCTAGAGAATTTATGAAAATAAGTCATTTTCTTGGCCCTTGTGTGCAATAGAATAATGATTATTACTTGTGTGCATAGAGCAATTATTATTCACTTGAGCCACCATGGTCTGATTATACTCCCAGGGCTCAGAACAATGCCTGGCAGAGAATAAGTGATGCTTAATAATTGAGGAACAAATGAATAAATGAATAAACGAGGGAATGAATGAATGGCAGTGAGCAAAATCATCACTGAGTCAAACCTTTGGCCACTCCAGTTACCCAAGTTGCAAGAGTGTGGTTTTGGGGCAGGGCTGACTGTTAACTGGCAGTGTGCACACCTGTTCTCAGCATCTGGGCACAGGTGTGTCATCTGGGATGGAGACTGGAGTGTGGGCAGTGCACAGGAGCCCACATCTGAGAGTGGGGCACATCCAAACTGACAAGGACCTGTGGAAAAGGGGCTGGGCAGCTGAGCATGTTCTACCCTTCCATAAGGGCCCCTCTGGAGCTCTTTTTCAACAGAAATTGTTCTACCAATGACTTCACTTTGTCATAAATTGGAATCAGTCCTGCAGAATAAAGGGCATGATTCCCATGTGCAGAAAATTTCCTGCATTAACGGGGATACCACCAGTCCCATTAGGCCTAATGCAGCCTCCTTCCCAGGCAGGGTTCTTTGCCTCTATGGAAAGTACTCTCAGAACCACCAAGCGAGATCAGACCCTGCTGCCCAGCACAGCAGAGGACTCATGGGGAACCTTCCAGTCAACATCAGAGTGCTTTGGCCTCTTGAAAATCCCTGGTGATGGTTATTCGGCTTCCCGGAACCAGACAAGAGGCATTTACATGTATTTGTATCTTGGGCCCAGCGTGGAACTGTGCTGTATTTGGGGAACTGCTGCTGAGGCCTGGCTGCTGGAGTTGAGGGAGGCCGGACAGCCTGGTGGGCAAGACTCTGGGCATGAAATTCCACAGGTGGGGGCCTTGCCAGCTCATTTATAGGGCAACACGGTGACCCAGTTCAAATCGCATTAGAAGCAACCCACACCTTCGGACACACCACAACACTTTCATTTTGTCTTTGACTTTCCTGTGTTTGCCCACGTGCACAAATTTAACACAGTTGCATGCATAGAGTAATTTCCAGCTCACATTCTCCTTTCCAGGTAGTATATTAAAAGCATCTTGCCTGTTTTTACCAGGACTTTGCCATTGAAAATGCTGAGGATTACTTCATTGCACTGTGATTTGATTCCTCACTCCTAAAGGTGGACTTTTGAGGAGTATTCAGGTTTTTCTATTCTAGACATTAATATAATAAGCATCTTCCATTTATAGCTAGTTCCTCCTGGAAGATTATTTTCTCAAGATAAATATCAAGGTGTGGCAATGGATTATTTTATTACCCCCAAAGTTTGTAAGACTTTGGATAGTCATAAGTAGAGTTTGCACACATAATTTTCAATCCAATCTCATCAACATCGTGTGTTGATAGTATTATCTTAGGTAGTTGATACAATTCATTTCAATCTCCTCCATCAGAATCAAGAATTAACATTTTAAGTTCCTCTCTTCTCTGTATTACTTCATATACAAATTTTTGTTCATGGATTTTTTTCAGCTCATCCTGTCTTTTTGAGTGTGTAAATCTGGGCATTTGTCACCACCTCTGACGTAGGTGGGGGTATAAATCATGGGCAGCATGCAGGCCTGGAGTCAGGCCCTTATCATGGCATTAGTGCAGCCATATTGGCAAAAGTAGCCATGTTTTCCTGACTGAGCTAGACCAGAGCATCAATGATATAAACGTGCTCCGTGCCTCAGGCACTGTGCTAAGCACTCTACATGAATATTTCACTAATCCTTATAAGGACTGAGAAGCAGACATTAGAATGTCCATTTTACAGAGAAATCTAAAAGAAAGAAGTGATTGTTCCAACATCCCCGAGCTCAGCCGGGAGTCAAATCTAGATTTATGGGTCTGAAAAGCTATGATGTAACCATCACATTAGTTTCTGGATGGAAAACATGATCAGAGGATTTAAAAAATAATTGGTACAGTGATACTACACTTCCCTGCAGGAGCTCAGTCCCCTGAACAGAAGACTGGAAAGTACTTTGGTAAAATATATGTGGTCAGGGAGTCGTGGGGATATGGGTGAGAAACTGTCACTAAGGACCTGAGGAAGGCTGCGTGGAGGAGGTGATGCCCCCTGAAGTGACAGAGCATGAGTGAGAACTTGCCTCCTGGACAAGGTCAGGACAAGGTCAGCCTCAAGAGGGAAGGGAGGCCCAAAGCCCAGGTTTCACAGAGAATTTATATGCCTAGACATTAAAGGGTTATGGGTGATGACAGAGGGCAGGACCTGGAAACAGACCTGGTTTTGAACCCTGCCTCTTCTTGCTGTCTACAAGATTAGATAGTCATTTGCTCTCTTCACCTCAATTGGCCCATCTGCAAAATGGGAATAATGATTTCACCAGTTCAGAAGCCCTAGAGCTCTGTCTGGCACCTAAAATCAATCAAATGTGTCATTGTAGCTTCCATCTCTGAAGACCTCTCATTTCTCTTACCTCACTTTCCCCTTCCAACAACAAATCTGAGAGTGTAGCCCATGAAAAGTAGCCTCCAAGGGCATCCACCTGTGAGCACCTACTTCCTGGCCAAAGGAAGCAATCAGAATGCAGAGAAAAATCATCTGGGCTTTGGATTTAGTTACACCTGGCCATTTGCAACAGGGGCCTCAGAATTTAAGACAAGCCACTTACTCCTTTTGAGGCTCAGTTTCACCAACTGTAAACGGGCCTGCAAGCCATGCCATGCAGCTAACTGTGGTTCATGAGCAAAGTGCTCTGGACATAATAGGCCCTCGGTAGCTGATGGAAGCCCCCAAAAAGTGCAGCTCCTCGTGGTCACTCCGCATGGACACTGTCCGCAGAGGTCTGAAACAGACGCCCACGGTTGTGTTAACCTATACACAAGAGCAGCATCCCTTATTTGGGGACAGCCCTTTCGCCTCTGGGGTACCGAGCCTGGCAGAGCCCGTGGGCAATAGCTGCACCTCTGCCAGAGACCAGCTTCTCCACATCCTCCCCCAGCCATTGCGGGAAGAGGCATGACTCACTCGAGGGAAGAGGCTTGGCACCAGCTCCCCCGGCCGCATGGTGCCAGCCAGCAGGCTTGTGGTTAAAGGACCTGCCTGGGTTGCAAAACAAGCCAGTGTGCTGTGTTCTGGCGTCACGTGATGTGGGCAGGCGGGAGGCGGGGGTGCTTCTCCCCCCGCTACTGACTCCTGACTCATGGCACGCTGCTGCCAGTCACACGGCTCCCGGAGCCTCAGTTCCCCCGAATGTGCTCAGCTGCTGAGCTGGTTTGGAGAAGAGCTAAATTGGAAGAACTACTTCCTTTTTCTCCCTATCTATTGCACCACGAACATATATTCTTAATATGAGAAAATATAAGGATTATCAAATATAGAAAAATAGAAATGGAAAATGACCCTTCAGCCCCTACTGTGCAGTAGTAAAGTTGGTCAGTATTTTCCTGAGTGTCTTCCAGGGCCCTGTCTTATTTTCTAATTAATTTTAATTTATGTAAGTATATAATAATGCATTCCTCTTTTTAAATATATTAGGGTACTAATGAGAAAACAGAAGTCCCCCCCTGACAACTGTCACCCCTCATCAGAAGCAACTACTACTATTGTCAGGTAAGTGTTTCTCTTTCAAACATTTGTTATTGGTACGACATGTATTGATTGCATAGACGCCCTTAGGAAGGTGGGAAGAGGGAGTGTCCCCAGACTTATTTTCAGAGTTTTTGTTCCACAACTTTTTTCTCCCATGAAAATGCCTTAGAAATGTTCCATTTTGTTACATAGCGGCTCCACTTAGTTCTTTGAAAACCTACTTAGTATTCAGTAACTTAAATGTGCCATAATTTTAATACTTGCCAACGAGTGAACTTTAAAATTGTCTCCCAGTTTTTCACTATTTACAAGCAATATTAAAATGAACATCTTTCTACGGTCTTCCCTGTCCACACGCAGCTATTTCCTGAAGATCAATGCCGAGTAGCAGACACAGGGTTTCAGTGTAATAGACACACTGCATGGTCCTCCCAAGATAATAGCTTTTATTTGTACCCTTTCTAGGTATTTGCATGTGTGGGTCCATGTGCACATAAGACTCACTTTCCAAGCATTCATGTAAAATGCTCAAGAGGAAGATGTTAAAAACAAAGAATCTCTTCCCCCCAGGCTTTCAGTGTCCGGTCTAGTGATAGCATAGAGAGTGAGGAAGAAGCAAAAGAACATCCAAAGTTGAAGGAAAGTATCAATCAATGGATCCAAACTCATTACCAGATGGAGAAACTGAGGTTTATCAAGAGGAATTGACTCACCAAGAATAAGCTGCAGTCCCATCTGCCACACCCACTGTCCGCATTTATGAGGAAACATATCCCAATACACAGGAAACAGAGGAACACTTTCCAAATTCGAATATGATCATGTCCCCTCCTTTGCTTAAACTATTCCATGACCTTCCTGAGCTCCCCCTCCAGGAACTACTAGCCCTTCTCCTCCGAGGCCCCTGCATACACTGCTGCTTTCTCTGGAATATTTCTTGCTCCCGCCTTTCCACGCTCACTTACTAGCACCCATTCACTTTTGAGATCTGAGCTTCAAGGGTAAAAGCAGTCAGTCTCCTGCAGTCAAAAGTTATAACTAATTCATTAATTAGCACACAAGAGACCTGTTTTGTTTCACGCTTATTTTGCTACAGTAGGACCAAGCACAGTGCCTACCATAATAATTGGAAAGAAAGAAAAGAGGCAAAGGCAAAAGAAGGGAAGAACAGGAAAGGGCAGGAAGGAAGGGAGAGAAGGAGAAAGGAAGAGTGTTAGTCTGCTTTCCATCATTTTAGCAAACACCAGAGAAAAATAGGCCTATAAGGGAAGAGGTTTATTTGGAACCACAGTGTTGGAGGTTCCCCTACATGATTGCCGGTGACAAGGTAGCACATCATGGTGGAGAGCATGCGGCAGACCAGAGGCCATTCATCTCATCACCAGGAGCAAAAGAGTGGAAGAGAAAGAGACCAGGTGCCCACAATCCCCTTCAAGGACACACCCCCAGGGACTTGGAGACCACCCCTGGGCCCCACCTCTTGCAGGCTTCCACCACTTCCCTGTAGAATCAAGCTAGGAACCAAACCTTTAACGGAAGGGCCTTCGGGGGACACTCAAGATCCAAACTATAGCAAGAAGGGGGGAAAGAACAGAGGGAAGGAGAGGAGGGAAGGAAAGAATTCTGTGAATATCTTGCATTCATTTATTTATTCAGTAGGTGCTAGACCCTGGGGACATGAATAAGCAGGTGAGGTCTGCAGTGAGTTTGCAGTCTGGCCCCTGTGGGGAGAACACGCCTCCAGCAGCTTGCTCTTGCCAGCATCCTGCAGAATAGCAGTCCTCCCGGTACCAAACAAAATGCTGCACCAGCAGAAGATCGCCACTCTGCCCTACTGCCATCTCCCTTCCTGGGTGCCCACACAGAATGTCAGAGGTTCTGAGAAGTTTTACAAGGCCTTTTTCTGCACGAAATCTTCTTTTTCTCAGATTATCATTGGTGCTTTTAAAGCATCGGGCAGGCTGCCACTCCAGTGGCCCAGGATGAGCTCCCCACTGAGTTCTCCCTGGTAGAAGTTTCTTCCTGACTGCATGCCGGAGGATGAACCCCTCCTCGAGTTCCCTGGCACCTAGGCAACAGTTGCTCTGACAGTACTCCAGGAAGCCATGCTCAGTGCCATCTTGTTCTCCAGGCAATGTCATAGAGATACCTCCTGCTGTGCTGTCCTTGTGGTCAAAGGCAGGAAGAAAGAGCAGGAGAAGCTACAAGGGGCTTGCGCTCTGGTCCAGACAGCAGGAGGGCCGGTGGCCTGGCCTGACCTGCAGGCCAGCACTATTATGACCGAGCCCCAGCTTTTGGCAGGGCCTGGATCTTGCCTGCCAAGGGGACGTGGAAACTGCCACAGCCCTGTGCAGATGAACACAAACATCAGCCTCATGTTTCTGATTCATTTATGCTCCTCTCATCAAACTGTTATTCGGTGAAAGCCACTTACATTTCAGCAAGTCTAAGGACCTCTTTTGGAAATATGATTTAGCTACATCCAAAAATCTCTTGGCTGTGGTGTAAAGATTCAGGAAGTGCTTCTCCAAACACAGGAGGAATTGCAGTCGTTAGATACCCGCAGAGAAATAGTCTTACCTTTCTGAGCTTCGGTTTCCTCATCTATAAACTGAGGGTGGTTTCAAATTGGCAGAATTGCTGTGAACATTAAATTACTAAATGCATTACTTAAGTCACCAGCACTTAATAGGCACTAAATAAAATGGTACATTAATAGTAGCCTTAGAATTACCATTATCTTTGTCACCACCATTAAATGATTGAGCACATATGATTTATTGGTATATGAAAATACAAGTTTTCAAAATGTTGCCTAGACTATTAGAACAGATTGTCATAGTAGTGACTCCCGTGAGCCCCCCTCTCAGGGTCAGTGCCCTTATGTAGTCCCCTCTCCCACGGGGGCCTGGGACTGGACAAGTGACTTGTTTGGGCCAGTGAGACATGTATCTGGAGGAGAGTCAGGACGAGCAATGCCTGAGGGAGAAGCAGCCCAGCCATCCCCGAGGACCCCAGGCCACAACTGACTGGGCTGCACAAAGATCCCGGGAGACCAGCAGCAAACCCGTCCGGCCGAGTCAGCTGGCGTCCCAAAGCACCACGCTGCGGGATGGTGTTGTTCACAGTGGGACATAACTGATTGGACTGTGGAGTTTGCAGCTGCTCCTCCTTATTACCAAGTCATCTCCTGTTTTGCTACTCTCACTTTAATTCCTTTGGTTCAACTAGACTACTGGGAGAAAAGTATAATCTGAAAGGCAGAAATCATATGTTTGTCACCTTGACTTACTCTGGCCACCACCCCACGCCACCTGGAACAAACAGATGACCAAAGAGGATGTCTTCCAACCTGGGCTATCACTCCATCTCAGGACAGCTGGCCCTTTAGAGCCCAGGAGCCTGCCATTTAGATCCAAATACAAATGAGTTCAAAGTGATTGAGCCACTTCATTAACATAGGCTCATGGGAAGGAAGACCAGTCTGAATAAGGGAAAGTGAAATGCATTTTTTAAAATGGACTGTGGTTTTATTGCTCCAGAATATGTACTGTAATTCAAAGTAAATACTAAAGTGTTACCAACAACTAGTCCCCCGGGCAGCTCAGATGAGTGGAGTGGCTTGGTTTGCAATTGGCATATTAATTGTTTGGGTGCAAGTAAGTTCTTCCAAAGTATCTAAAGCTACGTTTGAGTAGCTGATGTTCTGAAATTCTTCAACATTAACTCTACAAATGTTTACCCTGTGGGCAGCAACCAGGAAAATAAATCTCACACCTCTGCCTTTGGCCAACTCTTCCTCCCAGATTTTAGATCTATACTGATACAATTTATTTGTAGATGTTATTTGTATGTGTTTATTGAAAGCAGTTTCTGAAATGCATGTGCCAATCACTATACTATGCTACTCACTTAATCCTTAAGATGCTCCTACAAGATACATATTGTTTATATCCCCACTGTGTGGATGACGAAACTTGCTCAAGGTGGGGCAGCTGTACGAGTCCAAAGTCAACAGGATCTAGACTTTCCCCCTTCCCACCTGCCTGCCTCGCCTCCTGTGTTTGCTCCTTCTGTGGCTCTACCCATTCATAGGTTCATCGTAGCCATCCCAAGCTTTCCAAAGGACCTCTTGAAAAATCTCTCAAACATGGCCACTCTCTGCACCCGCGACCCCCGGCAGAGATGACCCCGGTGTTCCCCATCTGGTGTCTCTTCCTCCATGCTGTCTTTCTTCACTGCATTCTCTTCACAGCTGCCCGGGCATCAGCCTACTCACACCTGAGTGCTACGACTTAAACCCCCTGTGGTAGAAAGCCTCCAGCTTTCCCAAGACAGGCACAAGGGTAGTTAGATATCAGAAACATGCAGGGATGTGTAGGCAGAACCTGGGAGACGAAAGCCAGGCTCAGAAGTGGAGTAGATGCCCACGGATGTCACTTTTCTCAAAAGGAAGTCAATGTTAACCGTCCCTTCCATCTTCACTCTTCCTCTGTGATAATTTACACTTGACTCTCTGACAAAGTGCTTTGTAATGCAGAAAGCAAAAGAGAAGAGACGAGATGAAATGAGACGAGACAAGAAGAGAAAAGATACAGACTCTAAACCCTGCAGACTCAGGACCCTCCAGGGTGAAGGACCCCCCAACCACATTCTTATGCACACACTCCTTTACAGACACCCCTATATCCACAAACTCCTTGCAGTTATAACAGATTCCCTATAGTTTCTCCCACATCTGGGCCTTTCACGAGCAGTTTCCAGAACCCGGAGTTCTCTTCCCTCTTCTGAGCCTCTCCATTAGCTAATTCTTACTCCTCTTTCAGATTTCAATTTATTCATCAGTTCCTCTGAAAACTCTTGCCTAAGCCCTAGGTCCTAGTTATGCACCCTCAAAAGACATCTTCCTTCCTAACTTCCCCTCATTAACTGCTATCCTGTTGGTGTTATTTCTGTTGATGGTGATGCTAATAACAATTGATGAGTGAATAAATGAATGAATGAATGTGTGAATGAGTGACGTAGTTGCCAACCCAGTGTGGCCTTGCCCAATCTCAGAACATGGGTCAAAGAGGTACCGTGTTCCCCCAGGCACACCACATCAGAGACAGACAGACCTCTGTCTGAGGAAAGATTTTCTGACCTCAAAGTTGAGTAAGAAACTTGTGTCCAGAAAGAGGCCTTTGGTTTCTTGGCCTTAACAGTGGAGCATGCTGGGAATACAGCAATGAAAGGAGACACAAGGAAGGCGTGGGAGAAGGAGAAGTGGGGAACTGGAAACAGCCAGGCCAGAGGAGGGAGCTGCCTCAGCACCTCAGCAGGTCTCCAAAGCGGGCAGCTTCAGTCCAAAATTTATCTTCTATTGAGTCATGAGAACCAGAGGGCCGCTTTCATTTCACCAACACACCAAGCTCTTTCTTATCTCACATCCTTTGGGTTTGCTGTTCCCTGCTTTGTACCAGCCATTCCCTGCACTTGTGGCCTCCCAGGGTCCTTGCAGGGCTGGAGCTTATCAGTCAGACCTCATTTCAAATGTCACCTGTTCAGCAAGACATTTCCTAACCCACCTCCTAATGTTTCCCATCCCCTCACTGGGTCATCCTCACCTTACAATGCTGTTTCGTTTTCTTCGTGGCATTTGCCAGTGTTCTCAGGGGTCTGTGTGGTTGTGCTCAGTGTCTCCCCTGCTCTCCTGCACTCTTTGTAAGATCAGGGCCTTGTTTGTGTTTGTTGGTCTATTTTCTTTCTTTTCTTCCTTCTTTTCTTTCCTCCTTGCCGCCTTCCTTCCCTATTTCCCAGTCTGCCCCTCTGCACCTCCCTCTGCCTATTGATCTGCAAGTCTCTGGCTCCCTCTCTGTCTCCATCAGTCAGCAGGTCCCCTCCCTACTGTGGCGTGTCTAGCAATCAGCCTCTGGCCCCTAAAGCCATGTCGAATCCCAGCGAGGGGTGACTTCTGGTCTAGATCATTATCTGGGTCATGGGAGGCCTCTGCTCTCCCACTCTGGAAGGAAACCAGACTTTCCCTAACATTGAGGGCAAGGCAGACCGGAACTGCGGTCTGGGCCAGAAGGACCCAGAACCCAGGCACACCCTTCGCTCCAGCTCTCAGGACCAAGCAGTTGGGATAAAAGCAAGTGAGGAGTCACCATGCAGAACAGAGCTTCAGTGAGGTGTGGCAGGAGAGAAAGCAGGATGAGGATGCTCAGACCAAGCAGTGTCATTCATGCCAATTAGGGAAATGGCTCATTATCGCTATCTAGTCATCGCCATGACGGGTGTGCCCCCTGGACACCCACCAGGACGCAGTCATTACATGCCCACCCCTTCCTCTCCTCCTGCTTTTCCCAAACCCTGGAGGTGAGGGCCGCTCTCCGCCTGCCCCTGTACTGAAACAGAGCAGTGCACAGCCCAGGGAAGGTTGCATGTCAGGTGGCGAGTTCCCCTCCAGAGATACTCACAAGGGTTACAGACTCCTAAATTTGGGGTAGAGAGAATCGTCATTGAACTTTCTTCAGCAACTAAGACCCGGGAACTTCAGAAAAGACACACTTTTTCAAATGTTTTCTGTCTACTCCCAATTCTCACCTTAGTGAAGTGGGTTCCAGGAATGAGACTAAAATGCACAGGCACAGGGTTTGAAGTCTCAAACTCAGGTCGTGTGATTCCCAAGATGCCTGATTTCGCTTTTCCAAATTTCATTCCCAAGAGTCGTATGGCTGCTCATTTAAGAACCGGGGCTCAGGAGCTCAGCAGACGTGGGTTCAGAGTTGCCCTTTGTGCCCTGTGTCCTCGGACCAGTCAAGTCACCCTGTCGGCCTCAGGTCCACATGAGATGAGAACATATTTCACAGTGGTAAAAAATGAAAGAGATTGTGTCTGTTATGTTCTTAATCAGGGTACTGGCACTCAGTACATGGGCTATTGTATTTGTGATAATTCCAAGAAAAACAAGGTTTTCGCTCCATGAGGAATTCAGGATGACAGTGGTGAATGATATTCCCAACAGCCACGTAACCCAGATCATCTGAGTCTTGAGTTCAACTGCGGTAGGCACTACCAGGGCCTCGGCCTCTGCCCTGCCCTTCTATGACACAACATGCCTTCTTTAGTCTAAATTCCCAGCTTCTTCACCCTATCTGCACCAGCAACCCCCAGAAGTCCCCCTCCTCTCTAGACTTGACGTGAGTCCTTTAACCATTAAGCACTTAACATCATGTTTTCCGCCTCCCAAGTTTCTAAACAGTAATTAGGCAGTGGAACACCCTGCCAGGGTGGCGAGAATAAATATCATTAGTGTAGGAGGGAGTGTGGGGTAAGTGGAGGTGCTTGGAGGCTTGGCACACGGTGGGCACTGGGCAGGGTGGAGCGGTTCCATTGCCCAACCCCCAGCTGCCTAGCCCTGTCTTGAAGAAATCTGACTCTGAATCTGTGGAAACATAATTGAGGGAGCACTGGCTTTGGGCTCAGAAAATTCTGACTTTAAAATCTGTCCCTCCCATCATGGAGTTGGACAAAGGATTTGGCCACTCATTCCCTCATCTACAAAATAGGAATTATTCTGTCCATCTCAAAAGGTATTAGTAGTAGGTCACAAGTTAATGTACCCGAACTACTGAGCCCAGTGTTTAAAACAGGATAAAGTTCTGCTACTGTAGTGCCAGTCCAGGGACATAGATTCTGAAGTCACATCATAAGGTGTCAGATTCCGCTTTAAAAATCACCGTATCAGTCAAGCTAGTTTGGTTTATGCTACCGTGACAAACAAGCCCCAAAGCTCAGCTAAAGCCACAAAGATTTCTGTCTCACTCAGTGCCACGTCTCTCATTCAGATCGGCAAGGAGGCTTTGTGTGCCACAGCCACTCAAGATGTCAGCCTCCCAAAGCACCCATCAATGGTAGCCAGGCCAGAAGGAAACAGAGCTCTGAAAGTCCACACACCAGCAATTAAGTACTTCTCCCTATAGTAACACACAGCAATTCTGCTCCCAGCTTCTCAGCCAGAACCTGTCACACACCTCCACCCCTGCTCAAAATTGCTCATTCTTCTGTGTCCTCAGAAGGACAAAAGGACCAGGAGCTAGACAGCATCATGAACCACAGTCCTAGGATCCTCAGAGAGTCACATGCCTTCTCTTAATCTGTCCACAAGACCGAATTCCTTTCCTGTATTGGAAGAAATCACCATTTCCTCATTTAAGCCCAAGAGAACCAAACAGATATGCACTTGGGGCAAAGTTGTGTGGACATGTTAAAATTTTTAACTATCAGAAACACACTAGGCACTACAAGAGACACACAGGTAGAGAGGCACATGGACTTGGATCTAACGGACGGCTGGGGGCAGATTTACTCCTCCACCAGCACACTCAGGATGCACCTATGTTTGGTAAGAGTCGTGGTGGGCATAATTACCCAGGTACTTCCATTTTCATTTTCCTGTCTTGATTTTTGTCTCAGAGTTAAATTGTGTAAGTTAAATGCCTCTACGGTAGAAATCCCTGTACTAATACAATGTTCTAGAATTCAGTTGACCCTCACAACAGGAAGAGGGTTCTCCAAAGCTGTCTCATTAACCCCCTAGACTGAAAGCTGTCCTACTAAGGCCACCACAATCTCCCCTTCAGATTCTGAAATATGTTTCTTTCCTTCTGCCTTGCTCTTTTCCTTCTCCAATGAAATTACTGTAAAACCATTAGTTCAGTCTTAGCTTCATCAAAGTCCATGACAAACTATCTCAAGGACTAATCACCCATTGAGGGGACCACTGACCAGTCATTCTGGGTGAGAGGACAGAAGATTGTCCGGGTGCTCGAAGTTACTCAAATTTTCTGTGACAACCTGTGTGTGTGTATTCCCTGTGAGCCTCAGTGTCCTCATCTGTTAAATATTCATTCTAAGAGTCACCAGATATAGTTACTTATCCTAAACAGTAAGATAAAATTCAGGGGAGGGAAATCAACACGTATCAAACACCAACTATGCACCAGGCACATGGGTAGGCATTTTATGTGGACGTCCCATACTTTTATAACCTTTTAAGAGAGGCACTCTCTTCCACTTTACAGATGAGGAGACCATCTCTGGAGGTGAAGTGACTCACCAACCCTGGTGGAGTTTGCACATGAGTCCTGGTTGTCTACCTCAGAAGGCTGGATGAACAACCATCTTCTCTTTCTTGGATGCAACTTGGGAAAGAAGTCTTTATTACCTCCACCTAGATTTCAAGCCGTACAGGGAGGAGTGATGGGTTGAGCAAGAGGGCAGTACTCCCAGGTAGGTCTCCAGAGATGAGAGTCTGTGTGGGAAGCGTCCAGGAGAGCTGGAAACGTGGACAAGCCCCACCCAGATGCTTGGTCTGAGTCCATAGGGCCATGTCTTCAGACGGAGGCTTCCAAGTCCTGACTTATAATTAATTCTGCACATAAAGATTGGGTGCTTAGCCCTAAGATATCTGCAGGTGCTATTCCTAATGCCTTTATTCATGACCACCTTGACAAATGGGCGGACATTGGTGAGCATGTGAAAACATTTCTTCCGGCCTGTCCCACCTGAAAAATCTCAGACATCCATCCCCTCTTCCCATCTCCACATGCGTACTAATGCAGGTCTTACTGCACAGCATTTGCAACAGTTTTCCAACCAGCTTTCTGGCTACCAGGCTCTCTCTCCATCAAACTCAATCTTCCTACAAGCCATCAGATCCATCTTCTTAATATACAAATTTAATCCTGTTTATTTCTAACCAGTGTTAAAAACAAACAAACAAAAAAAACCAGTTTCAATTGATTCCACTACTCTCAGGATCAAGTCCAGATCACTAGTCATTGGCCTCAAGGCCATTTACCATCCAGTTCCTCTCCTACCTTATCTCCCCGCTTCCTCCTAAGAAACCACAGCTCTGTCCACTTCTAATTGCTGTCTTGGGTACAGGGTTTTCTTTTACACTGCCATATCTTTATACGAGGTTTCTCTCTGCCAGGCTATCTGCCTCCCAGATCTCACCTTTGTGGAGCAACAATTAACTGCAACAAGAATAAAGGTCATTAAAATTTGAATATTCAGTATCTTCTCCCTCCTTTACTTCTTTAGGAAGCAGAATCAGGGCAACATTCCTCATAAAGATACCTGTGGAAGACTGACACGTGTGTATCTGCTGAACAAAGAGCTGAGATATAGTTAATACAGAGGAATACATTTTTTAAAAATAGAAGAGACCAGAGAACAATGGAAACTGTGGTTTTGGTAGTTGAGATTGGGAAATTCAGGGAGCGTGCACCTGAAGGATCTTGACTAGGGGAGCTATAAGGAGAGAGAATTTATAGAGCAGCCCTCCTCATCTGGCATTTCCTTCAAAAACTGAATAAAGGCTTTAACTACTTTTAAAAATCATGTTTACTTTTTTATGATCTGTTATGCGACAGCACCAAATCAGATTGAACCATATGGGATCTCAAGATTTATTTGGGTTATACTTTCTCGACAGTTTAAATAAAAGCTCTTCAAGATTGCCCGGCCACCTTCCCCAGTCCAGCAGAATCAGTCCTGTCTCTTAGTCTAACCATTGCATTTCTTGTAGCCCCTGAAGTCCTCACATTGGGATATTTTGCCTATATGTTCTCTCCATCATCAGTCCTTGAGGTCTTTTGAGATTAGAGATGGTTTATCTTCTCTATCTCTGAGTCTCCAGTCCTCAGAACAAGTCTTGGCATAGAAGTAGCAATCCAGTGTTGCTGAATATATGACTAAATACTGACTGGGCAGTGTCACAAGTTCTTCACCAACCTGATCCTGCACAGGGTCTCACCCTGACTCCTCCAAAATAAAAAGACTCTGTTAAAGATTGGTCAGTCTCCCTTCTAGATGCCACCACTTCCAATTCTGGACCTGACCACTTCCAGTTGAAGATGGAAAATAGAAGTGTGAGGGTGTGGGGATGTTGTCTGGTCATGTGAAATAACGAAGAGGAGGAGTGATCCAATTTGACTAAAAATAAAACTCTTGCCTTTTCTTCCTCTTGCCCCGAACAGATTTGCTCAATTTTCTTCTTGCCTGGAAGATGGATTATCAGTAGGGTACTTTGCTATGGTTATACATACAGCATCTATAGGGGGTATGGGAAGAAAATAACTTCCAGCACTAAGCACCTTCCCAGTGCTTCAGGTTCAAGCTATTCCTAAGTCCAGGAGGACTTTATTTTAGGAATCTATTTCCTCTTTCCCATGGGCCTCTGGCTTTGTGAGAGTTTTGGGAGGATCTCAAAAATATGCTTCCTGTTCATTCATTTACTGAAATGAGAGGCTGGTCTCTGGAATATTTTATGACGCCCAAGATGGAAGCACAGAGAGCTGAAAATCAGGCCACTTCCTTCCTCTCTCTGTCTTCAGAGTAACAGACTTCGGGCACCTACTAAACCTCAGTTTAAGTCAGATGAAAAAGGGATAGTCAGAAACACACCGAGGGAGACCCAGCTCCGTGATGGGATGAGCCTCACAGAGAAATCTGTGCCCAGGAAGTTTGAATAAATGCTAAATTTGTGTATCCCTGAAAGGAGGAGATAATTAGGCTACTTCCAAAGGGAGGAGATGGAAATGGCCCTCTTTCCCAACAATTTCTCCGTTGAGTGTGTTGACCTTTCCAGGGGCTCGCCTCCTACCTAAGGAGGACTTGTGTATGCTCTTGAAAAGAGAACAGAGGATGTTGCTCGAGGCTGCTCTTTGGGCACACCCAGGCTGCCGACCTCAAAGCAGGACGAGCTGAAAGCCTGAGTTTCCTGTGTCTGTACAACTAGGAGGTCTTGTACCCAAACTGGACTTCACCACTTGATGACCAAGTGACTGCAGGCATTACTTCAACTCCTAGAGCCACAGCTTCTTTCAAATATCAATTTCAATGGCTTGTTCTGGAGATTTGGTGAGAAGATGCATGCAAAATGCCAGGTAGATAGTAAGTTCTCCACAATTACTAGTTATCACTATTACTATTACAGTTAAAACACCAGCATGCCATTTGGGGAATGACCAGATCATCCTGGGTCTCTGTATTCCTACGTTCACTCCCTGAACTTCCTCCTCTGTACCTGTACTTCCTAACGGCCTCCATCTCCCCTACAGTCTATGAGCCAGTGAACGGATCATAGATCACATCCATCCCATCTGCCTAGAATCAGAGCGAGTGCTCAAAAGTCTTTTCAATTGGATGTATTCGTAATCTCCACACTCCCACCACAGCTTCTCTCCCCTGAGGTTTTTCCCTACTTCCACATTAACCTCACCACCATCTGCCCCTCTGAAAGTCTCCAGATAACCCATCCATTTCGCTCAAAACCTCTGGGACTTTTCCTTCTGACTTGAATGCTATCAAACAGTAAAGGTATTATCTTCATTAAAGTTTAGGGACCGAATAATATATTGACATCAACATAGCAAGTATATAGTTTTAAGAATCCGAGTGCTGTGCTTGCCATCGTCTGTTCATTCTCTCATTCACTCCTGGTGTCAGTTCTACTATTAAAATTGACATTATTGCCAATTGATGGTAAAGCTCAGGGAGGTTAAGTCACTTTCCCAAAGACAACCAGTTTCATAATGTCAGAGCTGACTTCGGAACAGAAAGACTGCCTGATGCTAGATCCACACTCTTAATTCTCTGCTTCCCTAAGAGTAAATGAGCAAATGTGGATCCTCAGACTGGCTCCAAAGATACCCTGATCCCCCTTAATCTTATCAGAGGAGGCTGACAGCAGGTCTTCTATCTCTCTGCCAATGCTGAAGAAGCCCAAATTCTTCCAGAGAGAGGGAGAGGGGAAGAGAGAGAGGGAGGGGGGAAGAAAGAATGGAGAGGGAAAGAGAGAGAGTGGAAATCTACATTTACACCTGTCAGCAGAGGACCTGAGTGAATAAAGGATTTAGAGACCAGAGACCTCTTGAGTCTTTCCTTTTTAAGCCCCAGTGTGGACACTCTAGGAGGGGACAGGGATAGGGGCCAGGAGGCTTCTTGGAAAGCCTGACCACAAAGAGAGGAAACAAAGGTAGGGATCCAAGGAGCAAATTCAAACTGGGAAGAAAGAAGAGAAGACAGGAACCACTCAATCCTTCTGACAAATATGAGAGCCAAGTGTTATGATCCCCACTCTAAAGATACAGAAACTGAAGATCAGGAGGTTGAAGTTCTTGCCCTAGGCAATTACACCTTGCTAGACACCAGCTGGGATGCACTTGAAAGAAAGCACCTGGGCAGATAAGTGGCTGGGACCAATGACATCCCCCACCCCTCCTGGACCCGGCCTCTAGGGCACCGGCACCTAGTAGTGTAACAGGAAAGCCCAGGGGAGCAGTATCGTCCAGTCTAGCTTGGGGACATCAAATCCCAGATTGAAAAATGCTTTCAAATGAATCCTTTTTTATTCGAGAGACACCTGATCCCGCAGCTCAGTGACCATGGCGAGGGGAAAAGGCCTTTGGACAGGAGCCATCCTCCCCTCTGATTCCAGAAAGAGAAGATCCAGACCTCTGGTAGCATCCGTATTGAACATACCAAGCTGAGGCTTTGTGCTGGCTTTTATCTGCATCCACTGGGAAGAGGTACCTAGTATGTCCCGGGGCACTACGCTGGCATCGGACAGGGCCAAACACTCTCGCAGCTGAATCTCTCCCTTCACAGCCCCTAAGCCTCTTCTGACTATCCCCGTACCTTTCCTTTGCATATCATTCCTGGTCTCTCCCTCTCCCCAGTTCACTCCTTTCATCCTGAGTCACCGCCACATCTGGATTGTTTTTATATACCACATAGTGTGTTTTAAGAAAATTTTGATGATTTGCTACCATGAAAAATTGTGGGATTTCATGTAAAATTTCAAATTTCTGCCTTTTCTTGAGTCATTGGAAAGCTGAGAGTTCTGAGGTCAACTTCTCGCATTGTAATAGTTGGCTGGAACTGAATACCATTTGGTCCTTTGGGTAAAGTTATCTTCAAATTAAATTGATTTATTCATTTGGTTCCCTGGCCTGAGTGTGTGTTGTACTTTAAGATTCTCAACTCGAAAATCCCCATTATGCAGATGAGAAAACTGAGACATGAGAACTTAACTTGGCAAGGTACCAGTGGTGGCATCCTTTAGTTCTTCCTGACCTCCAGCAATGCCTAGAAGAGTGAAGGAAGTCCTTCAGTGGCCCTGCTCTCTGCCTTTCAGGACTCACTCCTGCTGGTTGAGGGCCAGGAGGAGCTACAGAAGACCTGGATGATCAGGTGAGACACTGAGTCAGGAGTGTGTGTATCTGGCCTCACCACAAAGCGGGCTTGTCCCCTACCAGTGGCCAGTCGAGCAGTGCTAATTGGAGGGCAGACAAGGACAGCTCTGAGTGCGGCCCTGCCCCTACATGCCCTGGGGAGGGAGGGTCGGGCCTCCTGGGCAGGGCCTGGAGCTGCCCCCACAGACTTCTCTGCTCCTCAAAGGTGAGTCCTCACACTGGAGGTGCACATGCACACACACGCACACACACACATACACATGTAAATATGCACACACGTATACACAAATGCACAAATACACCCATAACCACATACATATATGTATATGTATACACACAAACACACATGCAGAAATATACATGTACAGATGCAAAGACATACACATGCACATACTCATATAGACCTGTACACACGCAGGCATATACACATACACAAATACAAACACATAGGCACACAAACAGATGTACATAAACACCCACGTACACTTACCCATAATTCACACACATATACACCGTCACCACTGGCCACTGGTAGGGGACAAGCCCGCTTTGTGGTGCAGCCGGACACACACACTCCTGAGTCTGTGTCCCACCTCATCATCCAGGTCTTCTGTAGCCTTTCTGGCCCTCAGCCAGCAGGAGTGAGTCCTGAAGGGCAGAGAGCAGGGCCACTGAAGGACTTCCTTCACTCTTCCAGCCATTGCCAGAGGTCAGGAAGAACTAAAGGATGCACACACACCTATATACAAACATACACAAATGCATACACACACACATACATGCACGCTTGCATGCACGCAACATACACACGCATGCACAGACACACAAACTGCTCTGACAGAGTGGGAAAGTGAGCAATAAGAGGAAGATGGGGGGAGGGAGGAAGACAAGAAGAACAGGAGGCAGGGAGAAACCTTTTTACATCAGCCAAAGGCGAGCACTCCCTCTGTGCCAGGCACCATGCGACTGTCCACTCAGTTCTTGCACCATCCTTTTAAGCAGGTATACTCTTATTTCCATTTTTTGGAATGGGAAAGCAGAGACTTAGATACCTTAAATCAGAAGACTACTCAGCCATCATTTTAGAGATAATCCCTCTTCTTCAGAGAGACTTAGGAATCCACGCTGGGCTTTGCTGTAAGGAAAGTCTGGCCCATTCTGGGACTGGTTGCATATGAATCCCCCAACTATGACTTAGGTCGGGATTTCAGGCATAAGATCTCCAGTTCCATGAACAAGGGTCCATGAGGCTGTATGCGCCGGGTGTTCAACAGCGACCCCATGTGGACAGGACCAAAATGCTACTGCAGCAAATGGATCTGGAGTCACAGTTCTCTCTCCTCGTATTTGGAACAGAATGGGCCCCTTTCTAACTGAATGAGATGCCGAGGAATCTTTGGAAAATTTCCAGGTACTGGAATTTATAATGGGGACTGACATGAGTGATGAAAAAATGAAGAAGAGATGACTTTATTGTCCCTCAAGCTGGGTAGATGGTACCTACTGGCTTAGAATAAGTTTCTGGAATATCCTGTGAGGCAGTTAAAAGGTCATTTGCACCTTTTTTACCTGCCATGACCTACTCATGGCTAACCTCCCTCTGTGAGCAGCTGGGCTGCTCACGATGTCCTCCCCACCACAATGGAAAGAGAAATGTGGTGTCAGGGAGACCTGCCTTGGAATCCCACCTCCAGCACTTTCCAGGAGGATAACCATGGGCCCTGGGTTGTCCATTGTCTATTGCTAATAAAATAATGCTACAATCTGAGGGGTTATAAATAAAAGACATTTATTTTGGCCCATGGTTATGGAGATGCAAGGTCGAGTGCTGGCATTTGATACTGGCCTTTCTTGATGGCAGAGTCCCAAAGTGACATAGGCCATCATATGGCAAAAGACACGGAGTGCCCTGTGTATGGGTGTCTGTCTGGTGTTTCTGTCTCTTTTTGTAAAGCTACCAGCATCCAATCATGGGGGCTGCACCCTGATGAGTTTACCTAATCCTAATCACATCCAAAGACCTCCCCTATAAACACCAGAGTTAGATTAAGCATGCACCCTCTTCGTCCTTCACAATGGGGGAAAACTGTCAATACATAAAACCCAGGGTGACATATTCAAACCGTATCCAAACCATAGTAGGCATTTTCCCCCATCTCTGCCAGAATCAGTTTTCTTTATTTAAAAATCTAGAAAGTGTCTTTATCTCCAGCTCTTATGGAAGGTATATGAGCTTCCCAGGGCTGTCATAACAAATTGACAGAAACTAGGAGGCCTAAAGCAACAGAAATTTATTCCCTCACAGCTCTGGAGGCCACGAGTCTAAAGTGGAGATTTTTAGGGCCATTCACTGAAAGCCTTAGAGGAGGATTCCTCCACCTCTCTTCTTGGTTTCTAATTACTCTTGTTTCTGGGAGTTGCTTGGCCTGTAGCTACAGCAGAGAGTAAGTGAGATGACACACACAGAGTCAGGCATGCTATACACACTCACTTTACCTTATTTGCATCTGAACCTGAATTTACTGTGCCCAGTTTTGAAGCCTTCTGTCTCATTCACCAATCAACAGTAATCCTATCAAACCAATAGTATAGCTTACAGGCTATACTATTATTTTATATTTATATAGCTATGTGATCCTTTCACTTATAGTCTTCCATGGCTCCCTATTGCCCTTACAAAATAATAGTATAGCCTATAAGCCCTTTCTCATGTGGCCCGGGTTGTCTTCTCCTACTCCTCTACAAAGCATTAATCAATCTATGGGCACTGTACGTATGCTCACACCTTCAAATCTTGCCCTGTGACCTACAGTTTCTCTCTATGAAACTCCACTCCACTCCTTTCTCCACCAGAAGGCTTTCTTTTCATTGTAGAAACTCAGTTTTCATCATGTACTCCCTGAGCCTTTTCCAAACACTCCTGGACAAACCCCTTTCTGCCAGGGGTTTGCCACACGGCTCTGGGTGGAACAGGGCAGTGGGGTAGCACATCCATTATCAGTTTCATTGTCTCACTTTCTCCAGACTGCGAGCTCCTCCAGGACATGGGCTCGGGGCATCCACTCTTACCCACTCTTGTCTGCTGATCCAGCCCAACTCCGCATGAGGCAGATGCTCAACGAGCCCTTGCTGAAATGCTGAGCACATCCTGAGGACTCCCAAGTTCCCCTGAGGTGGAGAAAGGAGCCGCTGGTGTCTGCAATGCAGTTCAAAACAGTGAAGAGAATTCAATCTGAATGTTCAGGATACTTGAGTCTTCTTCCATTTATATTTTCCATCCCTGGGAAAACTTTGGTATATCTTTTACCATCTCTAAGCCCCAGTGTCTTTGTTTGTCAATCTGAAGTGACACATACACCACCTAAGACTGGGAATCCTTAGAAATGTTATTATCTGCTTTAACCTTTCCAACCGTCCAGGCACAGTATATGATTTAAATTTCACAGATGCGGAGAGGAAAGTCCTGAGACAGTAAGAGATTTCCCACTCTGACCACAGCTAGCAAGCAGCAGAACTGGGATCCAGACCGGAGCCCCAACCCCAGAGATGTCACTTATTCTTTCATTGTTTCATTCCAAAAACTATTGAGCATCTACCATGTGTTCAGCTGAGCTTGAATACAGCAGTGAATATAATACACATCTGCACATTCATAGCATTTACATTTCCACCTGGCCATGTTGCCTCTCCAACATTAGCGGCACAGCAGAAGGGGGACCCCAGGTGCACAGTGGTCCCAGCACACACACCAGCTTCCCAGTGAGGCCAGCATTGTGGCCCCACCCACGGGTGGAGATTGGAGAAGCTAACTCCTGCTTGCTGGGGCAGGGCAGGTTGAAGTTCTCCAGCACCTGTGGTTGCGCCGGGCCAGGAAAGAGAGGGGAGAGATGACTTGGAAATTGCAGGTCAAAAATCTCCTCTCCCTCCACCTTATGCCCCCTCCTCCATCCCGTCCTCAGCCAAGCACAGCCGGCAATTGCTCAAGTTTACGATGCGCTGCGCGCAGGTTGCAGACCTACCATCATCCGTAATGGGTTGTTGTTTTTATTTTCCATTTATGGGGAGTCTGAGTTACTACCTATGGTCACTGCAGCCATTAAACTGCTCCAGGGGCTGAGATTTACATATAGGCCATGTGACCTACAACAAGCTTAGAGAGGATAAAAAAAGACGTTTACAGTCTAATTAGAGCTGATGATTGATACACAGGGACAGCAGAGACCAGCCTCATCAACCCCAAAACCCAAGACAGCCCTCACTTACAGTGCACTCCCTGACAGTAACAAGAGTGGAGCCCCCAGGCCACGCATGAGATCAGGACCAAGACTTAAAACAGGTGGACACACACGCCAGCCCTGGAGTGGCTACAAAGACCTGGCAAGTGAGTGGGGAGGAAGCAGTTACGGGAAGCTTTCTGCTCCTCTCACCATTGTATCAAATTAATGTAGTAATTACATCTATTACCTGAACAAAGGTCCCTGACAACCAATTAATAACCTGCCATAACCGCCACAGCTTTCATCCTAAGATCTCCACAGACGTTATAAATAATTAAATGCTATTATTTGGTGATTTGTGTAATCAAAGAACTTTATAACCATCACTTTCTGTCTCTTTTACTGCACCCAGAATACATATCAGCATCATGTTCTCAAGGGAAGAAACTGAGGCACATAGTGGGGCCAGGTAACATGGCTTAGATCATCTGACAATTTGCACAGCTTTTATTTAGCACTCCTTACTCCCCCACCCACTTCCAGGCACCTTTATGTACTTGAATATTCCCAGCTGGAATCGCCATCGGTCTTACTGGGGCAGGTGCAGGGATCTATAAGACAAATTACCCACTTCTCGTCCTGGTCCCTTTCTTGGCCCACTTTTAGCCTCCAAACCATCCACCTTGAACATGGTCCCAAAGTGTCCTCCGTTCTGTGTGGTTTAGTAGAGGGGCAATTTTTGATCTGTACAAGCAAAGTACATGTTTCCACTAAGTGTCCAAAGCCAGTGCCCTCTGTAGCTACCATTTAGCTGTTGCCTTCTGAAAGCTATCATTTTCTATTTCCCATGAGTAACGTGTGCTGGAAGCTAAATTCACTGTGTGCAAGACGCTACACCTGAAGAGTCATTTCACCCTCCCCTGCTGACAGGGCTGTAGAGCCCATGCCAGGATTTGCTCAGGCCAGGGGCTGTGGGGGGCCAGAGCATTGCACTTATGCACGGCCGGCGTAGATGTCCAGTAATCGAGGCTGCACAGTGACCTCTGACTGACCCCTGCCGGGACACTCACGTTGTAGAGCAAGTTTTTGATTATCTATCTCCGCCATTGACCTTATCCTCTTATCTCTGAATCTTTCCTATAGTGCCTTCACACGCTGGATGATGCTAAGTGGTAGATATGGTTATTTCCACTTTACAGGTGTGGAAATGGAGCTTCGTGATTTACCCAGATTATACGGATAGTGGATGTCTTAATCATGATGGAACTTAGTTTCTTTAGCCTCCGAGTTTCATGTTCCTCTCACAGTCTCTCAGCTAATCCACCATCCAGTCCAAATAAAGAATACGCTCACCACCTGACTAGTTTTAACACCCAAAACTCATTTCTGCACTAGTGCACTAGAAGATCAGTACCACACCCACAGAGTAGAGAGCGAAGAGGGGAACTGGCAAATACTCACTTTAGATATCCAAACCAAAATATTTAGGGGTGAAGGACAATTTTTATTATCATAATTAGTATTATAATTGCCAACACAAAGAAAATTAACTAGATTTCCTCAGTGCCTGGAGGACATTTAGCTGTATCTGCACTCTTCAGTGAAATTACAGCAGGTCTCAGCCAGTTGCCTTGTCCGTATAGATGAAGCAATCGTGTCTGGTCTGTGATCTGCGCCTCATTTACATTCGTCAGGTATTTACTGGGTGCCGGTGATATGCCAAGCCCTGTACTGGAGGTCGGGATGACATGGGCGACTGAGACAGTCCCAACCCTTGGGAAACAGCCAGGCTAGAGAAGTCATCGAGTTACAGCTCCCAGAAAGAGGGCGCTGGGACACGTGGCGGAAGGCTAGAAAGTCACACGAGCCCAGGAGAGAGCAGTCCCAATTGCAACTGGTGCTCTGAGGTACCACAAAGAATAGAGGGGTTGCGAAGGGCTTAGATTTCTCCCTTTTACTCTCAGGGTCCGGTGTAGCCACCACCGAAATCTTCCTATGACCGCCAGCTGTCTTAGTCGGTTTGGGCTCTTGTAACAGATCATCCATAGACTGGGTGACGTAGATAACACACTTAATTCTCGCCATTCTGTAGGCTGGGAAGTCCAAGATCAAAGCACTAGCAAATGTGACGTCTGTTGAGAGCCCTCTTCCTGTTTCACAGGATGTCATCTGCTAGCTGTCTTCTGAAACGGCTGAAGACAGAGATAAAGAAAGCTCTGAAGTCTTCTCATAAGAGCTCTAATTCCATCTCGAAGGCTCCACTCTCGAAATCTGATCATACCCAAAGGCCACATCACTTGAGGGCCAGGTCCTCAGCCTTTGAGAGAATACAGACATCTGGAGCGTGACATTAATGGTCTTCATGGCCAGGAAGATAACTGTGACCTGGCCTTAACAGTACCTGCCAGTTTGGACTCGTACCTCTGCTCCCTGTCAGCACGGCTCACACTAGACTCTGCTGCTTTCCATAGGTTGAGGAAGGTCTCCCTCCTAGTAAAAAGATGAGTTGTTTGGCGGCCGTTCAAACAAGAGGGGCTTCCTTGCTTGGGGAAGTCTAACAGTGTCCTACCTAGAGTGTTGGAGATGCAGCATCATCCAAGTAGCACCAAACAATGTCACCTCCCACTATCACTCAAGCCAAGCATCTGAGTGAGTCCATTGAGTTATTTTCTAATCTACTGAAATGTGAGGCTATGCAGTTGGACTCAGTTTCTCCATCTACAAATAGGCTTCTTCTAGCTATTACATTAGACAACCTATGTTGAAGCACTGGGTATACAGCCTGGGAACTGGCAAGCGCCCAAGAAACATCAGCCATTGTCACCATGTACAGAAGGAGAACGTGAAACAAAGGAGTGAGGCAGTGTGGCCTGGGACTCGGGTACAAAGTGAGAGCAGTAACTGCCCAGCTTAAAATGCTGGTATTTATCCCATAAACATGGAGGAGAAGGAGAATCAAACAATTTCTGACCTGGGATATGTGATACGCGCTTGGGCCTTGACCTTGAGAAATAGAAATGAGGCTGGAGAAAAGAGGCATTCTGAAGTTATCAGGAGGTACCATCAGCAGGTTGTGGTGATTGTGATGGTCACTTTCATGTGTCAACTTGACCATGTCACCATCTCCAGTAACTTAATCAAACTCTAATCTAGGAATAACTGTAAGGTATTTTGTAGATGCAGTTAGTGTGCATAATCAGTTGATTGTACTTACAGGGTCATATTTACCCTAAATAATTTGAGTGCATCTGATTCAATCAGCCAAAGCTGACCTAGACTCAGCAGCAGACCTAGACTTCCCTGAAAAGAAAGAAATTCTGCCTGGAAAGAGCAGCCCCAGCCCTGTGCACAAGTTGCAGGCATCCCTGCTGAAGGCTAGATCTCTGGACTTTGGTCTTGCCTGACCAGTTCCTGACATATCTAAGCCAAATCTTTTGCAACAAATCTTAATGCCTACTGCCTACTGTTCTGTTGCTCAGGCTGAAGAATGATTTATACAGTAACAAAATGGATAAAGAAAACATGCTCTAGTCACACAGTGGAATATTATTAAGCCTTCAAAAAAGAAGGAACACCTGCCGCCAGTGATAACATGTATCAATCTGGAGGACATTATGCTAAGAGAAATAAGCCAGTCACAGGACAGATACTGGATGACTGCACTGCTACAAAGTACTTAAAATAGCTGATCTTGAAGAACCCAGAGAATTAGAATAGTGGTTGACAAGAACAGGGACAAAGGAAAACAGGGAGCTGTTACTCAAGGGTATAAGTTTTAATTATACTGGGTACCGAATAATCTCTGGCGATCTACTACCTGACATTGCATCCAGATCAACAATATAGTATTCTGCACTTAAAAATTCATTTAAAAGGCAGATTTCATTTCAAATATTCCATCAGAAAAGGAGGAGCGCACAGACATTTTTGAGGTGAAGGATGTTTGTTACCTTGATGGCGGGGATGGTATCATAGATGCTTTTATGTGGCCAAAATCACGGAGTTGTATACATTAAATCTGTGCGCCTTAATATCAATTATACATCAATAGAGCTGTTTCTAAAAACAAAAGTCGGGGTAAAAGAAACCACTTCAACTCCTAGAGATTCTTCACAAAGCCATGGACATACAGATCCCGCTTCATCCTTGTGCCAAAGTCCATAAAAATCTCCCTTTTATGCGGCCAGCTTTTCTGGATGAGGCAACATTCCTACCTCAGTTGGCAGCTCTATAGAGCAGATCGCAGACGTTTGGACATATTGACTCTGACATATGGATCACGCTCCCGGGCAGGTTTTTTTTGTTTTGTTTTGTTCCTAATATATATAGTTTTATAAGGTTCCTTTTATGTTGGGCTGACTCTTTGATCTCCCCAGGAAACCCTCCCCCTCCTCCTAGATTTTCTTTTAATCTACAAAAATCACTGACCACAGCTGCAGACCGGGAAGTGTTCTGTAATGAGACAAGCCAAGCAGAGTGAGCCAGCACGGACTCGGAGAGAGGTAACTGGGAACAACAGTGCATTACTCTGAACATGTGTGGTAAGCGCTTTGGAGGTATCCCAACCCCGTATGTCCAGAATGCCTGACCAGTAAGTGGGCAGAAGAGACCCACGCCACACACGGCTTGTCTCCAACACAAGCGGCTTTAATTCTTACAACCACCTAGTGGATTAAGATCCAATCTCTGTTTGGCGACTGAAGATTCTGAGCTCAGCGACTCTCAGATTGGGTTCCCAGAAACAGATCTTAAAACCAAAGTTCTTTGTATTCTGATATAGTTTCAAATTTACAGAAAAGTTGCAGTAACAGGATAAGAAGCTCCTATATACTCCTTACTCAGACTTGTCAATTGTTGTAGTTCTTTCTACTTACTTTATCATCCTCCCCCCACTCCCCTCCTCTCTATCTCTCTCTCTGTCTCTCTCTCTCTCTCGTTTTTTTTTAAAGAACCATTTGAAAGTAATTTGGAGATATCGTGCACGTTTACCACTAAATACTTCAGTGCTTATGTCCTAGGAATGGGGACCTTCTTTAACATAAACATGGTACAATTATCAAAATCACATAATTTAACACTGTTGTAATAATGTTATAACCTGCAAAGTCCATATCAGAATTTTGCTCACTGTCCCAGTAATTTATTTTATAACTTGGTTTTCCTGGTCTAAGATCCTATCCAGTACTGTACCTTGCACTTAATTATCTTGTCTCTCTAATCTCCTTTAAGCGAAAACATTTTTCAGCCTTTCATTGCCTTCTGAACCTTAACATTATTGCAGAATATTCTCCAGGAATGATTTGGAAAGTTCACCAATTTCTATTTGTCTGGAAGAAGTGGTAGAGTGGTGAGAAGTAGAACCATGAAAGGAGGGTGGCCAGCAAGATTGCGTTACTAAGCCAAGTCCCACGAAGGGCAAGTCTGGCTCCATCCCACAGGGAAGTTCTGCAAACGGAGTTGGGCGACGTCAGACTTATGCCACCTGGGGGACAATGGAGGCAGGAGAATTCACACCCCTGCCCCCAGCACTCGCTGTCAGCTGCAAGACTGCAGGCACTTGAGCTGCAACCATAGGCAGTTCCTGCAATCGGAGGGCCCACACGCTGGCTGTTATGCACAAAAACAGTGAGAGGATCTAGGGGGATAAAGTTTGGGCACTGACATAGTTTACTCACAGAGTTTGACATTCCCAGCATCACACAGCTTCTAAGTGTGGGAGCTGGAATGCCCGCAGACTCCCATGCTTTTGCCCACACTCCATCTCCTCCCTGGAGAACCAAAATCAACCGGAAGCCTGGCTAGTCTGACTCTGGGTCCTAAATGCTTGTTGACTGACTGTCTTACTGAAGACCTGCTGAGTGGCCACAAGACTGACTGCAGATCCAATGTGACTGGGATTGCATAGAGGAGTGAGAGCCCCATAAATTTTCAGAGATAAGATAGGAGTAATACAGTCAAGATAAGGAACAGCTGGGTTTGGATTCCCTGGAAAGCCTGGGCCAGAAACCAAGAGGGAATCCAAGGAGCAAAGTTGAGTGGCCAGGTCAGGGGCCAGTGAGCCCCTGGTAAGCTGACCACAGTCTATGGGCCAGGCAAGGACAAAGCCAGGGCTTGAGAATAGGAAACCCAGGTCTCCAAAAGCTCGTGAATAATCAATTCATCTGATGTTTATTGAGCACCTACTATGTGTCAGATACCGTTTAGGGCTGAGGATAGAGTAGTAAATATATTAAGCAAAAATTTTTGTCCTGTGTGTTTCCATTATAATGAGTGTAGAGAGACAAGCAAGCACAACAATCAAGGATATCATAAAGTAGACAGGTCTACATACTATGCAGAAATAAAGCACAAAAGTAGAAGGTGGCCAGGGTATGAGGGGTGGTATGGACACAGTCGGTGAGGGGACTATCTCGTGTGCAAACAGTGAAGAACTTGGCTCGAGATGCAGTATCCAGGCAATAGATGGTAAATTGTGACTCCCACCACAAGAAGAGGAGAAAACTCCAGTGGCCCTAAAGTTAATTCATCAAACTTCATGCCAGCATCCCTATCTTTACTACCTACCAGGGTTCAGTGATTCGAACTCATAGGTATTAACTTGGATTGGCTCCAGCAAAAGGCAGGTTTCTAAGCAACATGGGGACTCTGGTGAATACGAGCAGTCATAAAAACCCAAGGTTTTCCCTGCGTACAAAGACCAGAGAGCAGGTAGATATAAAGTTGGGAGTTCCACCTGGCTAAGTCAGCCGGACAAAGGCCAACCGCCAGGCCTACATGTGATGGAAGACACAGACCCCAGCTCCCAGGGCATCAGGCAGATGAAGCATTGGTCAAGAAGAGGAAGCAGAAGCTGAGACCCAAAAATGGTACAGGAGTGCTAGGGCTTTCCTGGCCTCACTGGCTGCTCAGCCTAACAGCAACCTAAGTAACTCCAGCCTCCATCCAGGCTCAGCTGAGGCTCCGGACAGCAGCTGCCCTGGTCAGACATCAGGGGAAGCAGGGCAGCGCCTGCAGATTCTCCAGAATTCATTCTAGAATATGCATCCTTCCGTGTTGTGACCAACTCTAGAATACATTCTCACCCCCACTCCCTAGCCTGCATCTGTTTACCCCTGATTTTAACCCCATTGAACTCCAAGGTATGGTTCCAGAAGCACCTGCAGGGTGCCAGGTTGTCTCCTGGTGATTTTTCCTCCCCACTGGGTCCCTCTCTCAACCATCCCCAGGAGTCTCCTGGCCGGCTTCTAAGTGAGCACCTACTAAGTGCTATCCATCAGGATCATATATTCTTCAGAGCACTTCTACAAAGGACCTACATTATTCATTTTACAAATAAGGTAATTGGAGCTCCAAGGTGTAAGTAAACTAAAGAAGGAAGCATGAACCCAGGATTCCAACAAAGGTCTGTGTGATTCCAGACCACACTCCTTCCATAAGTCTATGCCAACTCCAGCCCACATTTCTCACCAGTAAGGTGGATTCAGTCACACCTGCTTCATATGGCTCTTGAGAGATTCCAATGAAAATCTTTTAAGCACCCAGCACAGCACCTGGAATTCTCAGTAAATGCTACCTAGCGCAGCAACAGAAGTGACATCAACCTTCAGCCCTCCTGAGAAAGTCTGCTCATTACTTTGAGAACGGAAATAGGACAGGAAGGTAATGGGTCCCTGACAACCTGTAACAACTTCCCCAAAGCGGGGTAGCTGCTCCCCAACTCCTGAGCCCTCACGACTCTGACAGAGCAGGTGCTCATTTGTTGAGAAGCAGGGCCACACACATGAGGAGCATTTGTTCAAGTGTTAAGAGTCGGCCTGTGTGGCCCTGCCCAGCAAACTCCTTGTGGGTGAGCCAGGTTAATGGTGGGGCCTCATGTGATAAGTCATTAATCTCCATGTGCAATGCAAGAGTCGCACAACTTCAGCTCTAATCTCCCATGAGTTACAGCTTCTTCCGTGATTCATAAAACAAATCAATCGCACCTCCCAGGCTCTCATCTATTTATTACTGTTTTTTAAATGCTCGGAGAGGGAGAACCTGGTAGATGTTTTTCGTTCCTCCCCCAGCTGCACCAACCTTCACAGGCTCCAGGAAAACAGACTCTGTGCCCCAGTTCAGGTCACAGCCCATGCTTAGTTGAATTCAGAGGCTTGCAAGGAACTGGTGATACTTATCCATGGCATCTAGAAGGTACCTTTTGCTCAGAGTAGGGACTGGGGGCGGGCCTGGTCCTCACCAAATTGTGTCTAGAAGGCTCATCTCCCAGGTTCTAGTCGATGCCATCTGAAAGCCCTTCCCTTGCCACCCTGAGAAGGAAACCCTCCTTGGTGCTTTAAGTCACTACTTCCCATCTGATTATTTGTTAGGACCATCCAGAGTGCGGTGGGAATTCATGGCTCTGTTTATTTTTTGTGATATCTCTGTGTATACATGTGAGTTTCTAAGTCCAACTTAGATTGTAGACTTCTTCCAATCAGACTCAACACCTGGCACCTACCTCGTGCCTATCATGTTATAGATGCTCAGAAAATGTGTACATGTGAGTACACTGCCTTTTTTCGTTCTCCTTACAACCCTCAGAGAAAGGGATTAGTAAGCCCATTTTAGAGATGAGAAAACACAAGCTAATGACTCAAGACAAATGTCCGAGGTCAAACACCCAAGTATGGAACCCAAGTCTCTAGACTCCAAAGGTGTTACCAACTCTGCTGTGAGAATATAGGAACGGTGTTACTGAGAGGATGCGGGGTGGTCACAGGTACTGGGAGGAATAGGGTGGACAGCAAGGAGCCGGCCTGGACACCCATCAAACACCCCAGTGCCCTGAGGAGACAGAAAAATGAGCACTCCCCGTGGAGCTCTGGAAGCTGCTGCCTGGAGCATTATGGATTGCTGCAATTCCGCCTTTAGATATGAAGGCTTTTCCACCCCCAGCCTTTCTGTTACACCATCCTCTTCTGGTCTCTGATTGGTCCAGGCTGTAGGTGGAGCTGACCATGGATACTGGGAAAGAGCAGGGTTCAGGGCAAATGCTGATATAGGGTACGGTCAGGATGGGGTGGGGGAGGAGCAGAAGCAAGCCAGGGACAGAGACAGGCGAGAACACCCACTAACTAAATATGATTCCAAAATCCCAGATTCCGTGATCAAAGGTCTTATACTCCACAGCGTGGATTTCACTGCTTATTGGGCAATGACACCCTCTACCTAGGGTTACTCCAGAGCACCACAGTCCAGGGATCGGGCCCGTTTATGACTGCACCTTGGCCTCGTGCCAATAGCTGGCCAATACATGGCCAGCAGTCCTGAGCCTGGAGGGAGGGAATCTCCTATCTGAGAGTCCTACAGGGTGCTATGGAGGAGGGAGAGAAGAGGGCATGTCTTGAGACCACAAGGGAGCAGGAATGACCAGAGTTGAGTTCTAGGTTGTGAGATTCAGGACAAAGGAGGCCTCCTCCAGAGTGCCGGTCAGAGCAGAAGTGGTGGACAAATGATCATGTGAGTAAGGCACAGGCACCCAAGGAGGCTCCCGGGAGGCAATGCATCTCTCCTCATAAGCAACATGGAAACCCCTTTCTCCAACAAAGAAACTAGCTAACCAGGGCCAAGGGAAGCTAGCCTAAAGGCAAAGAGGACGTAGGAAAAGATGTTGCTCATCCTGTCCATGTGTGCCTATGCACGCACAAGCATAGCTGCATGTGCCCACCTGTGCCTACATGCTTTATCATTACAAAATGAGAGGAGAAGGAAGCAGAGGGTGGGGGATGGGACAAAAGTGGTGACCGGTTAATGTAGATGTAGTCAACAGTGGTCAGTAAGAAGTAAAGACCGGTCCATATCACTAACCAATCCGCTGACATATACTGAGCTTTACCATGTGCCAAGCACTGTCGGAACCACTCAGGACAGAGCGGGAAACAACACAGATGGGAAGGCCTGACTCTCCATTGGCAAATACAAGCCATCCATTTATATGCTGATGAGTATAATAAGGTAGGTAAAGGGAAAGAACTGTGAGAACAAATGCCAGAGGATTCCTCCAGTCTGAGGAATCAAGGAAGTCTCCCTAAGGTGAGCTTTAGGAGGACTAGAAAAGCAGCTGTGCAGGACCCAGGGGCCTCTCTATCTTCTGAGAGAGAATGCAAAGCGAGGGAGAACACGAGATAGGCTGTGATGTAGCCAAGACAAATTAGAATGAGTCTCAAAGAAATAAAAGTAGTAATTATTACTTTGAAGCACACACTCCAACTAGTTTAACAAAATGTTGCTTTAATTATATCTACCTTAATGAACAGATAAAAACAGTTGGCAATTAGCTCCGTAATTGGTTATGTAAAGAGAGGATGCTGCTTTGCGGTATCAAGCATATGTCCTGAACACAATTTATGAGGAGGGAAAGATGTTTCTTCAAGTACTGAAGCATATTGCCCTAAAGAGCTGTCACATTCCAGGGTCTCATAGGAACTCCACTTCACGGGTTCTACAGAGGTAGACTTTACCCTAGTTGTACTTGGATCGGCAACAGACAATGAAGAAGAGTTTTTATTCTAGATATGAGTGACTATGGAAGACAGAATGATTCAAGTCTCTGAATCTCACAAGCTCTGTGACCTTAACACTTTCCTTAATCTCTCCGTGGTTCAGTTTTTTAAATGGGGATAATAATAGTGTCCACTTCGTGGAGCTTTGAAAGTTATGCAAGGTCACAAAAAGAAAAAACAGAGCATACAGAGAATATTTAATGAGTGCTGTGCAGGTCTATAGATTATATATTATGCTACTTTGTTATTGCTGGCCTAACAAATTGCTGTGGAAATAGGGGCCTAAACAACTCATATTTGCTATCTGATAGCTCTCGGATTAGAAGTTCAACTTGGGCATCATGCATCTCACTGAGGGCTTTGCTCTATTCTGATAGCTCTTGGACAGAATCCACACTCTCGCCTTCCAGCCTCCTGCATTCACTATGCTCCTTGACTTGTGGCTTCCTCTTCCATCTTCAAAGCCAGCACCATTCCCACCTAGTCACATCCACTTTGGACCCCAGTTAGGCAAAGTTCTCCAATTTTAAGGACCAACATAATTAGATATGATAATTCAAGTTAATCTTCCCATCTCAAGATCTGTAACCTTAATCACACCTGCAAAGGACTTTTGTCATGTATGATAATATATTCACAGGATTAGGTCATGGACATCTTTACAGGACCTATCACAATGTATGTTCACCTGCATATACTTACAGTGATTCTTTTCATAAAAGAAAAATGAGATATCAGTCTGCATAACTACATACTCTTGTACTCTCCTTCACCTCCCATACACCCTACACACTTTCTTATATGTGATTGCAAGCGAGTTCCCTACAACATTAAATATTAATCCACTGTACACTTAGTTCAAGGACTTAGGATCCCTAGTCCCTCCACTTTGGGGGCTCCCTCCTATCATTATTAAACCACATCAAAACACGTGATAAAAGTGTGTAGCAGAGGAAAGCTGCTCACCTCATGGCAGCTATGAAGCAGAGAGAGATGGAAAGAGCCAAGGACAAGAAAACATCCTTCCAGATCACATCACCAGTGACCCCCTTCCAACCAGGCACTCTGAACACAGAAGATTACGGCGGGCATTTTAGATCTAAACCATAGTGTTCTGCTCCTGGTCCCCAGAAGGCTCATGTCCATTTCATTATGCAAAATGCAGTTAGTCCATCTTAAGAGTTACCAAAATCTTTGCAGTTCCAGCATCACACAAAAGAGCCTAAGTCCAAAGTCTTCTCTGAGACTCAAGGCAATCTTTTAGCTGTAAAAATGAAAAATAAAACACTTCAACGTACAATGCCACAGGGTGAACATTTCCATTTCAAAAGAGAAATATAATGGCATAGAAAGAAACTGGAACAACACAGGACTGAAACACAGCAAGGCCCACATTAAATTTTACAGATCCATGTCCACCACCCAAGACAGGTTATGGTAAGCTGTGAACACCAAAGAGCTTGGACAGCCCTGACCTTATAGCCTTGCTGTTTGCAGCCCACAAGGCCTCTCTCTTGGGCCAGCTCTGCTACTGGTCTACAGTATTCCTCAACAGGCGTCCCGCATTCCTGGCATCTCCATCTGAAACCTTTGGCTTCACTCTCACAGCTTCATGCATTGCCCTCTCATGGGCTCTTGGCAGGGACTATGATTCTGCAAAATATTTTTGCCTGGCCTACTAGACCATCTTCTGAAATATGGATGAAAACCCCTGTGACCCCATAACTCTTACATGCCTGAAAACCCAGCACCATGTGGATGACTTCAAGGTCTTCCACCAACTTGAGCAGTAGGCAGGCCCTTTTGGATCATGGCTGCAGTGACCTCTGAGTGCCTGGATGGCTGAACTTGGGGTAATACTTCCCTAAGCCTACAGAGCCCTGAAGGAGCAGGGAGCTCTGGAGCTCTCTTCTCAAAGCAAAAACCTTTCAAAGGAGTTTCCTTTTTCCCATTCCTGAAACTGCAATGGCTTTTGGATGGAGTCTGACCAATTTCTGAAATGCCTTCAAGTTATCTTCCTATTGTCCTGATACAAAATACTTGGCTTCTTTTTAATGCTAATATTTTCAGTAACCACATTCTCTTTTGCCTCAACTTCATAGTCCCTGCCTCTCTGGCCAAGTTTCACACCAATGCTTTTTGTTCCTGATTCTCACTGTAAATATGGCTGAATGCAGCCAACAGGTTCCCTTCCACAGCCTAAATATTTAGGCTGCCTTGAAATGTCCTCCATCAAATTAATTAGTCTGCCACATTTAATCTCAGTCTCCCACAAAGTCTCAGGATGAGCAAAATGTAGACAAATTTTCTGCCAGAGCACAACACACAAGGACTCTGGTCCAACTGCTAATGGAGTTCTTGTTCCCAACTGAGACCTCCTGAGCTTGGCCTTTACTGTCTGCATTCCTATCAGCATTTTGGCCTTCTGAGCTCTGACCAATATCACGTATAAAGCTACTCACAATATTCTATGGCTTATCTAACCTGCAACTCCAAACTTTTCTAAACTCCTCCTACAGACTGTTTCCAAAGGCTTCCGAACTACACAGTCAAGGACAATCCCTGTAAAGAGCCCACTCTTGATACCAATTTTCTGTTTTAATCCGTTTTTCTGTCACTGAGACAAAATACCTGACACTCAAACATAAAAGAGGAGAAATTTATTTTGCTTCACAGAGTCAGAAGGTTCAGTCCGTGTTTGGTCAGCTCCAAGGTAGAAATGGCCTGATGAAGGTGCATGTCAGAGGAAAATCGCCCATGGCAACCACGAAGAAATGGAGAGAACGGAGAATCTGGGGAGAAGAAAACACCCTTCCAAGTTACACTCCCAGTGACCTAGCTCTTCCGACTAGGCCCCACCTCTGAACACATGAAACCTTTGTGGGGACATTTTAGATTTAAACCATAACAATCGTAACAGTGAATATAATTCCTGCATAACTACAGGGATTGAATTGAATTGAGCTTGCTGACAAAATATGGCATTTTATAGACATTTAATCAAAATTCATTCTTATACTTTGCAATTTTCTTGACTTCTTCAGACCTGAGTTCTTTTCATAGGTCTCTGAAACACTCATAGGTCCATAGACAGTGTGCTGCAAAGACTCATAATCAAAATTCCTTAGTTCGATAGTTATTCCTGTGAGATGGGGGATAGGGGAGAAAGAAAAATAGATGGAGAAAATAGGAGTGAGGAGACAAGAAAGGGAGGAGGGAAGAAGGGAAGGAAGAAAAAATAAGAGAAAGAAAATAGGGAGGGAAGAGAGAGGGAGGGAAGGACAGAGGGAGAGGAAGAAGGAAGATTGACTTCTTAATGTTCCCTAGTGTGAAAGTGCAATTGATCTGCTTTCTCTTCCAATACTAAGATCATGGATTAAGACCATCCATGAATAATTCCATCAACAGCCATTTGTTTATTCATTTATACAATGAATAGTTTCTTCCCACCTGAGAAGGACTCATCTCCACATTGGGCTCTGGTAGCTCCATGATGAATAAGACCCTGTCCCAACCCTTAAGAATCTCCCAGTTTTCCTAATCTTGTACGTGACTTGACACACATTACCCTTGGTTGAGTGAATGAAACTGGCTCATTTTCAGAGGGTCTAACATCACCAAGAATGACTAGATGCTTACCAGATTTTTAAGTGCCTCAAGAACAATTCATTTCCTTTGCTGGCTTCTTTCCCATTTTGGTACAATTTACATACAATGAAATGCACAGATTTATAAAAAGATGAGTCTTTCAGTTTCGATGGTGACCTCCAGAAAGTTCTCTCACGCCCCTTCCCAGTAACCCCTCCAAGAAGCAACCACTACCCTGATTTACCACCAGTTAGTTTTACCTGTTCTAGAACTTGATGAATGTAGAATCATAGATAGAAGACTTTGTGTCTGGTTTCTTTTGCTCAGCATGTTTTTGTATTTTGTTTTGTTTTGTTTTGGTTTGGTTTGGTTTTTTTTACATTCGGTCATGTTGTGTATTGCTAATCTGTTTATTTTTATTGCAGAGTTATAGTCTATATAAAAATAGACCATAAATTTTTACCCATTCTTCTGTTAAATGAATATTTGAACTGTTTCCAGTTTTAGGCTACTATGATTAAAGCTGGTATGAATATTTTTGCAAAAGATTCTTATGAATATATGTTTTTATTTCTCATAGATAAATACCAAGAAATAGAATCACTAGGTCATAGATAGTTTTTTATTTAACTCTTTAAGTAATCCCTTTTTCAAAGAGGCTCTGCCCTTTTTACCCCACCATATGTTCTGACTGGTCTCTAGCCTCTTCAACATTTGATCTTGTCTTTTCTATCTCTTTACTCTAGATGTTCTAGAAACACAGCTCAGAACACTTTAATGTTTTTATGGAAGTGCTTTATCTAAGGTGCAAAAAGGGTATTTCTGGGAGCCTCTGAACTGTGGCACTTGTATATTTGTGGGTGTCCATTTACAAAAGCAATTCTTAAGAAGCACTGGGGCTTACTAGAGTCTCAGACGGGGCCAGGCCTAGAATACAATCCACAGACTGCCTCTCCAGGATCAAAAGACTGTGGGAAGGATAGTCTCGGGCTCTGGAGGGAGCCTCTCTACGTACGGCCTATTTGAGGTTTGCTCCATCCGGATTAAAGCTGGCAGAAACAGAGTAAAAAGAGCTCCTCCCTTACCATACTCATGGACATTCCTCCTACTGCAGGCTGCCCTACAGAGATGAGCATGACAAAATGACATTCAGCTCCAGTCATCCCCCGAAAATTTTAGTATCGGACCTGAGCACAGCATGACTTTGAAATACACAGATACATCTTCATCAGTAAGGACCCAAAACATCCCCTTAATAAAATGGACCAGCCGAGACCCTAGAAGACCTGTCTCCATACAGAACTCTTTTCCCTGCTATCAAAGAGCCAAGTTCAGTAGCATCCAATATGGAGCCACAGTCACACATAGCCACAGACCACTTGATATGTTTCTGGTCCAAATTGAGATGTGCTGACACTATGAAATACATAAAAAAGTTACACTGAGAATGAAGAAAGGAAAGTATGAGATATCATTAGTAATTATATATTAGTTAATTTCATATTTATTTTAAAGTGATACTATTTTAGATAATCAGGTTGAATAGGATACGCTTTTAAGCTAATTACACCTTTTTTTAATCTTACTACTATAAAATTTTAAATTATGTAAATGCCTTCCATTCTATTTCTATTGTAGTTTCAGATCTAGCTTATTCCACTCTATGTGAAAATATCTCCCCAAAGGTCAAGCTAGCTCACTGTGCTCATCATCACAGCCCAGTAGATCAGATGCAAAGGACCCTCCACTTACAGAAACTTCACAGAATCTCCATGATCAGTTTAAAGATGTTGTGGTCTGAACAGATTAGTAAATATGAACTGGCAGCTGCATGTCCATGGGCCCAGCCCACCTGAGCCTCAAAAGAGACCAGCGTCCTTCTCCTGAAATGATAAAGAGTTGGCCACCAGTCAATAGAATGTGGTGAAACTGATCCTCAGATGCAAGGCACCTCGAAGGGACGACCAGTTATCCTGGCTTGCCCAGGACTGTTTGAAGGAGTTCCTGAGAAGTGGGGCTTTTGGTCTTTAAAACCAGACAGGTCCAGGCGAACCGGAATGAGTGGTTCACACTGCGCCGAGGCATGCCTATGACACCTGCTTCTCAGGGGTCCTGTATGGCAGGCCAACCCTCCTGCCACCAAGCAAGCACTGAGATGTTCTGGGGACAGGCAGGGCAGATCAAAAAGTTCCAACCGCCAGAGGCCTCACCTGCTAGTGCCTTCCGGAACCAAATGAAAACTGAAACTTTAAGCCACACCCACTAAGGCAGCAGGAGACAGAGAATAGGGAGCCTTGGGCTGCAATTTGGGATCAAACTCCTCCAAGGAGCTGTCGTGCGTGTGACTGATCAGCTCACTTCCCTCACTCCCTGGGGTGGGGTGCGGGTGGGGAGTCTGTCTGACTCACTGCTCAGGCCACAGGCCTGTCTGCTCATCCCCAGAGCAGGACCTACCCACCCCACCTCTTTCTGCTGTGCTGTCAGCCACAGGCCGTGCCCCGCAAGAGGGCATGGAGCGGCGGTTGGGGCAGGTCTCCTGGGCTGAGCGGAGGAAGATGCTGTCTGTCGCAAGCTCTGGTTCTAACGCAGACATAACTGGCCCGTAATCATCAATCTCTCCTCATCTCCGTTTAGTGAACACTAGTGTCTTCAACACTAAGTCCCTCCTAGAGGGGACTGCGGGGTCAGTAACTCACACGCTTTTCTACTTCCCTTTGGATTTGGAGACTGGCGACGCTGACATCAAAGTGAAGAGATCAAGCAGAGTCGCAATCGTCCGCTCAGGTATTCACTGTGTCTCTGTACACACCAGACACTAAGGAAAATGCTGAAATACACTAATATAAAAGTTCCTGCCTTCACGGCGCTCACAGCCCAGTGAGGGGAAGAAATGATAAAGGGTCATTTAACAAGTGTGAGAAGAGTTGTGAAAGGAAGCCAGGCATGGAGGCCCGTGCCTGTAATCCCAGTACTCAGGAGGCTGAGGCAGGAAGATGGCAAGTTCCAGGCTAGCCTGGGCTACATAGTGCGACCCCTTCTTCCAAAACACACACACACACACACACACACACACTCTATCTCACACACACACACGAAAGAAAAAAAACAAGGTTATGGAAGAAGACGACCTGGGAGCTTTGTAAATGTATATCCTGAATTTCTCCCAGTCTGGCCCATTGTGGAGAATTTCCCTGGGGCAGCAACACTGAGACCCAGAGATGAAGAAGAGTCAACAGGGAGACCTCAGAGCACACACTGGGCTGCACCCAGTCAGGATGAACCCTAAAACCTGGGACAGGAACCGTGCAGGAAGGACCCAGGCCTAGGTGAGCAGGATATCATCCTGAGAGGGAGAACAGAGCTGAGACGAGACCTTGGACTCTAGAGTGCAACCAACCCGAATTTGAATTTCAGTACCACTCACAATTTCTACATCTTTGAATCTCAATTTTTCTCATCTATAAAATGGGTGTAAATAGCACCTATTTCATAAAGTTGTGAGAATTTTCAAAGACAACACATGCAGAGAATTTAGGGTGGTGTCTGGAGTAGGCAGGGCAGAGGAAGGTGACATAAAAAAGAATTAAGGTGTGTTACATACATGTACATGCAGCAAAGCCAATGATGAATGTAATCATTACATACTGCAAACACATGGTAATAAAAATTAATTAAAAAGTGAGATTTTCGGCTTTAAATTATCAAGATGGCAGTGAAGGAAGATAAATCTTGCTGTGGGAACTGACTATCACCTATCATTTATCTTATGGTAACGATTATTCAAAAGAAACTCTAAAATTGGCAAAATGCCACATGTGTCTCAAGGAAGAAATATTGGAGCCGAGCCTGGAAGGGTGGATGTTTGACTTGCAGAGAAAGAGTATGAAGAAAGGCAGGAAGACCAGAATGGGTGAGGCACTGTGGGAGCGGTCCTAAGAGTGCCAGGGGACAAAGAGATGGCAGACAACCAGAGTGAATGGCTGGGCGAGGTGCTATAGGAGAACCCAGAAGGCCATGCTAAGGACTGCCACCTTCCTCTAGTGGACCCTGAAGTTCTGGGAGACAGTCAACAATTTGGTGGAGTTTGTGCTGGTAGAATGAAGGTTACCTGGAAAAGAGAAACAGGAGGCCGGGCCACCAAGAGGCAGCTGATTTATGTGTCTAGAGCCATCTTGGAATACTACATGTTGTCTCTCAGACCCATGCTTTGACACACACTAATCTTTTTGCCTGGAAATCTAACAAACTTGCCTTCCAAAATTATGTCAAGTTGTTCGTTCATTCACAAGTATCTCTTAAGCACTTACTCTGGGGGAAGTCCATAACCCATTTTCAATGAAATTGCTGGTCTAAAGCAAGGATTAGCAAACTTTTTCTTAAAGAACTAGAATGTAACTATTTCAGTCTTTGCAGATCATGGAGTCTCTAGCACAATACTGCCACTGCAGGGCAAAATCGCCCTTACCCACCACATAAGAGAATGAGCCTCCAGTGTTTCAATAAAACTTTATATATAAAAAGCTGTGAGTGTAGCTCAGTGCTACAGTGCTTGCATGAGGCTCTAGGTTTGATCCCCAGCATGCATGTGTGTGAGCACGTGCACACACACACACACACACACACACACACACAAAATACAGTGTAGCCACATTTTAAATAGTGAAATAAATCGATGAAGTTAATTTTAATAATATATTTTATGTAATATACCTAAAATATTATTTCAATATGTAATCAATAGAAAAATTATTAAAATAGTTTCCATTTTTTAGACTAAGTCTTTGAAATTCGGTACACAGTTCACACTTACAACACATCCCAATTTGGACTGGTCACGTGTCGAGTGTCTGATGGCCTCATGTGGCTGGTGACCACTGGGCTGAACAGCACAGGCATGGCGCAGAAGTGAAGTGTCTGCCTGCCTGAGGTGGGGCAAGAAGAGAGAGCACAGAGAAGTCTGGCCTTGGCTGAGGCCGTGAGTCAGCTACCGTCCAAATCCAGCTGGGTTACCCGCTCACTGGTTAATCTTGAGCACGGTCCTTACCAATGTGGGTCTCTTTTAGGCACAAAGTATCAAATGAGATGTTGGCTTCAGTCCCTTGATTCCTGCCAGCCCTACAGTGTAGAGATTTCAGGTTCAGGGTTGGGCAGATGGGGTTATCAAGTGGGTCTTTCTTCGTCCAAATCACCTTCAATAACGTGATCATCTGGGAAAGATTAACGTAATGCTCCCTGTGTCGACCCCCGCCATCCGCCCTTCCAGGGAACTTTTGAGGATGCGTGTGTTCCTGAGAGGTCGGAGAATGGACATACGGGTAGGGATGGGCTAGAAGAACTGCCCTCACATGGGTACCCGTACACATGCACACACGTGTATACGTGAGCACACACAGGCATATACATACGTACACACCAGCACATGCATGCTTTACAGGTACACACACATGCAAAAAATGCACATATACTTGCACACACACAGGCACACACGCACAGAGGTGATAATTGTGATCTCCAGTCCACCAGGAAGCAAGTCGTGGGAACAAGAATAGACTACCTGAGTCAGAGGATGAGTCAGAATGTTCTGGAAAGCTTCAGAAGGGAATAGAGGGAGGGGCTGATGTTGGGGAAGGGAGCCGGCCCCTGGGGGGAAGGAGTGAGAATGGGCAGATTTCTCAAGCGGAGTGGGGTCCACCAACTCACCAACATGTGCTCTGCAGGCTAGCCTATGCCAGGAGGTGCAAAGTGGAGAATTAGGAGGGCACACTTTGCTCAGAGACATATGAAGCTCCTAAAGTTGGCTGCCACCGTGGGGAACTTCTCCCTACACTAATTTAGCCTGCTGAGAGTAGGGTGCTGATAACCCATGCCGAACTGGGGAAACTGAGGAAAAGGCAATGCTAGGTGTCCTGTTTGGCCCAGGGTGGGACAGATGGGGTCAGCGTCCCACATCAGGGCCTTGAGGTACGTACAGAGCGTGTGTCTCTGTGGCTATGTCTCCTTCACGTGCATGCCCAGTGCTGGGGACTTTCTATGCCACCATATTGGATTCTCAGAGCTCTAGAGAGATCCTCAAACTATCAGATCCAGGTGCCGAGTGTGGCAGAATCCGGTGGAAGACAGGATGGAGGAGACGGGAGCCAGCCAGGGAAAGATGGTCAGCATCAGGAGCCAGACCCAAGCCACACAAGAGGAGTGAAAACTGAGCATCTCAACAAAACGCAGGGAGGCCTCTGGAATGATCCCCCACTGTGGTGCTGGGTTTGATGTCCCTCCTTACTGACAGACTCGGGGCTTGGAACAGAAACTAGCCCATCCTGAGCCAGGACTGATTCCAGGACCCAGGATGGGGCATCCTGAAATCAGAGTACAGATGACCCCACCGTGGGTAGGAGAATCTAAGTGAGCAGAAATGGCCCCAGCACATCATCCCCCATCTGCCAGTTCCACACTCAATGTGTTCACATCACTCTCAAGTGACTCCGTCTTAGAGTTCCCTTGAAAGCGTAACTTGAGACAATGACTTTGGTGCAGGTAGCTGATCTGGAAAGTGATTCCAGGAAGGATGAGGGAGGAAGCAGGAAGAAAGAGATGAAAGGAGAAAAGACTAATATATCAAGGTCATTATTATAGGTAAAATGCACCTGAGTGCACCAGGGCCTCCCTCTAGGAAGTGTACAGGGAGCTGGCAGAATTTTCTATCTGAAAAGCAGGCAGCTGGAGCTTCTATCCACCAGGTTCTACGCTCTCCTGATTCAACATCACCCCCAAAAGAGTTAGCTTCCTGCCACTTCTCTTCCCTTGTAGCTCTGGAGAAGCTACAAAGCAGAACGTTCAGATATATGAAGTACATGGAGGTGAGTGTCAGGCAGTGTGGTCCTCCAACAGCTGGCTACCCCTGCTGCAGCTGGACCTAGTGGGCCCTTGAGTCACACCCCGCTCCCTCCTATGGCTTCCAGCTGCACTTCAGTAAAATGTAAAATGTCACTGTGTAGTCTGGCCCCCACCTGTTTCCAAACTCATCCCCCTCTCCTCGTCCCACTACTCATCATGGTCATAGCTCCATGTACTTACAAGCAGCCATATTGGTTTTTCCCCCCTTCCTAGAGATGACCACAACTCAAAGCATTTGCTCTTGTCCATTCCTATGCATGAGCCTTCGTGGCTCTAGTTATGGGTCAGCTCATCCCCATCCTCACTCTGGGCAAAAACCTCTCCTGTGAGGGTCCTTTCGCTGATCTACTGAAAGTCAAATTCCCTCTATGCTTTCATATCGTAGTAGAGTGCTTATAAATGTTAACAAGTTCTTAAAGAAAACCCTAATTTGTTGTCTATCAGTTCTCATGGTATAAATATTCCCATCACGGTCAGTGCCAGACTAGAAACGCGAAGTCACTGAATGTAGAGTTGGAGAAAGAAGAACAGTGTTCGTTACTATGTCATCTCCACCATACAGAGAGAATCAGACCAAATAATCGCAAGAGCATAAACAGTACTGAAATAATGAAGAAGTGATGTTTTTCTTTTGACTTTAATAATAAATGTATATAATTTAATTTTTCGTAATGCCTGTGTTTATCAACTGGCTCTTAATGCCCCTGAATATTTAATGGTTGTCTCTCCTGAGCTGACATGTGTTAGCCCCCATTCATACCACCGTGTCCTGTCCCTCTGTGCACCTTTCAGACGTGTAATTATTTTTTTCTCCTTGCTTTATTGTTGTTAGCACTTTTTAATGTGGGTTCTATGATGGCGGAAGCTGTGACTGATTTCTTTTCAGATGTAGACTCAGAGCCCAGTACAAAGTTTAGCCTGCGATGGGAACCCAATGAATACCTGTTGAATGAATGGACTGATGCATGAATGCATGAATAAATGGGTAAATGAGGTCAATGGATGTCATAGGGTTGGGCATCTCTGCTGAGAATTGAGAAGGGAACACTCACCTTGAATAACCCACCTCGACTCCCACAAGGTTTATTGGGGTGCTAGTGACACGGAGTGAGGACAAGTCTCACGGGAACAGTCCAGCCTGGAAACCCCGAGCAAGAGTGGTCAGACAATGTAGAGTAATGAAGCTGCAATCATTTTTGAAGGCTCTTGAGCTCCCAGGGACGGCCTCTGCCAGGGCTTTATCCCATCAGCGTAGCTCAGTGGGCCTGCATCCAGATCCAGCTGCGCCTTCTCTCTCTCTCTCTCTCAAACCTCCATGCAGAGGCCTTGCACAGGGGCACCGCACAAGACACCAGCTTCAAAGATTTGCTGGGTCTACTCTGAATATCTTGGATCCTGGCCACTCATGACCCCCAGGAAAGCTGCATCCTCCAGCAATGGGTGGCAAGGAGCTGCAGGAAGAGCAAGCTTGGCAAGCCCATGCTCATCGGCTCTGCAGTATGTGTCCTACCTTCTGCCAGCCCCCTCCAGCCTGGGAGCCTGCTGCTCTACCCACAGGAAATGCCTGACTTCACCTGTCTTTCTGCAGCGCCCAGCACAGAGGCTGCCCAGGGAGAGACAGAGTACGCTCGTGGCATGAACGAGCCAGTGAGTAAGGCAGCTTCCCAGCACAGCGCGTGTGAATCAGCAATACTTCCCATTCAGGCCAGTCACAGGCCTGGCACTGGAAAGTGCATAGAGATGCCAGGACAGCTCTGCCCCTGATGCCACCCAGGGTAGTGGCCAGGAACCCAGCCCCAGAGTCAGCCAGACCGGAGCCACACCCAGCTCTGCCACTATAGATGGAGCCCTCATTTCCTTGTCTGTAAAATGGGGTACGTCACCACCGCATTACCACACCAGGGAGGGGCGAATGAAATGATACAAGTAAGGGGCTTCCAAATTTCACGAAGCAACAAATGAACTCAAGAGACCAGTCTTTAATGTGTGAATACTTATACAGCAGTTTCTTTGTGCCAGGAGCTGTCCCAAGCACCTTATCAATATAAACTCATTTAATACCATACTGGTACCAAGGACTTTACACTATACTGTCTCTTGCTGTGTGTGGGGGGGTGTCCCCCACTGGTTTTATTTAGTTTGGATTTTCACTATTACTGTTATAGAATATGTTTTTGTTCTCAGTCTCAATATTCTTTTCTGTAAAATGGGACATTGGGTTAAGTGGTCTCCGATCCCAACATTTCCATCGCTATGAATCTCTCGTTTCCCACCTCTTGGTCATACCAGAAATCAGACCTTTCTACATCTCCAACCAGACAGTGGAGTCCTACCGCAGGGACCTGCCCCAGGAGACTGGGCTGGGAAGACTACCCCTACCCCAGCCCTCTACACCTTCTGTTGCCAGGAGGCTATGGGAATGGTGACCACATTGCCCAACTACAGGGCAGTGGACCCAACAGTCATTTTCCTCCTCACCTACCATCTATGCCAATCTCACCTTCCCTCTGGAGAGATTAGCAGGGTCCTGGGAAATGAGCATTTTCAAATGAAATCTCAGCACTGCCTACTCCATTCTTCAACCTTTCTACTGTGTGCCAAGGGCTGTGCAATGCTTTGGGGACAAGGCAGGGGACAGGGAGGGAAGCCTGCTGCCCTCACCGAGTCTAGTCCATCCACAGAAACAGAAAATAAACATGTGAACAAATAAGCAAACAAGTTCCTTTCAGAAAGCACGGAGCTGTGAAGAGCTTAAAGTAGGCTAGGAAGACAAAGAGCAGCTGGGGGACTGAGCGGTCAGGGCAAGGCCTTGCTGTGGAGTTCAGTCGGGATGGTGCCGAACCAACCATGCGATGAGCCGGGCAGGGGTACAGGGCTCCGCTGTCCATGGGAATAGCCTGAGGGGCTGGAGGTCACCTCAGCAGAGCGAGGTGGTACAGATCAGAAAGCACCTGCCAGGTTACACGTGGAGTTCGGATTTTCCTCTAAGTGTGTAATGGGAAGGCCTTAGAGAATTTTAAGAAGGAAAGACGGCCCCTTTAACTTTTAGCCAACATTTTACTTGCCTGTACACAAGACCCTTTACGTAATTTACGAGGCCTGGTGCAAAGTGAAAATGAAAGGCCTTTGTTTTACAATTATTAAGAGTTTCTGAGGGTCTTTCTAGGCTAGAGGGACCCTGAGACCTTGAGGGACCTTAAACACATGGTCAACTCTGCCTACAGTGTGTGTTGAGTCTTCAAGAGTGGAAGGCCAAAAGGTTATCTGGAAACCTCCAAAGAGCAGGGAAATCTGGGGGCGGTTTTATAGTGCTGAGGAAACAAAGATTAGAGGTGAAGATGTGCTTGAGGGGCAGGCATACTGCTATTACCTCTGTGATGAGCAGGCTGAAGAACTAAGGCTGGAACCAGGGCGAGCCAGCGTGCAGCCAGACTGAGAAGAGCAGCTTCCACTCTGCGTGCGGGCAAGAGGGCCTGAGTGCTCTCTGGGGGAAGGTACCATCATCTAAATCTTCTACAAGTTGTAAAACACCATGTTCTCTATTCAGGCAAAAATAGCTAGTCACGTCAAAGGACCAGCCTGTTAGGACTGAAACCACAAGGGAAAAAAGCATATAATAGAAAATAATTCAAAACAATTCAGATATTGAAGGAGTTGGGGTCAAAAACTTTTAAAGAACTATCATTAATATTTTTAAAAGAGGAAAAGATGGGAAAATAGATTTTTTTCAAAAAGTTTGAGAACTTTAGTACGTGACTACAGTGTAATTTTTTTAGGCAAATGGAAATTCCAGAATGAAAAATTAGAAAGAAATGTACTTTACTTTGATTATTATGGAATATTTGAATCTTTATAAAATAAATCGTACACTATACTTGAAAAATAAAGTATTTCAAGATGGTATGGGACCTTTCTAAGCATGTGGTCCTAGCCAGGAAGCTAGCCCTGCCAACAAAAAACTACATTGGTACGACATTAATGAGGCTTTCTTAAATTTGACAAATATATTTTAAAGTCCTAAAATAAACCAACTACTGGGAATACGAAAAAGTGAGTGATCCAACTGAGAAAGCCACTTTGCCCTTAACTTGTCCTTTTGATTCTCTTTAGACACATACAAGACCAAAGGGCGGTATCATATTCACATGTTTCCTATGTGAAAATAAGATCCATGAGGGTTCGAACTATCCACTGAACAGACTTGATTCCTTAGTACTAATGGGAGCAAATACTGTACATCTGCCATGTGCCCAGGATGGGTGTTCATTATTTCACCTGATCCTCCTACTACCACCCCTCAATAAGAACCATGCAAAGAAGGAAACTGCAAGATGAGAAAATTAGCCCTGAAAAAGAATTAACTTTTCCAGATTCATACTGCTTACTGATAATTGACAGAGCTCAGATTTAAATTCAGTTCTCCTTGAATCCAGAGTCCTCTCTTTCACAGTACACAGCCCTGCCTCACATGCACTCAGCATTCACATGACTGTTCAAACTAAGGATTCAGATGCGACCTTCAGTAACTTTGAGGGTAGATAATGCCTGTGTCTAGGGAGTGGATGTGGTGGCACATCCTGTTAATCCCTTCTACTCGGGAGGCTAAGCAGGGGGAATCACAAGTTGGAGCCCAGCCTGGACAATTTTGCAAAGCCTTGTCACAAGATAAAATCTAAAAAGAAAGGGAGGATGCAGTGGAAGAACACTTGCCCAGCATGTGTCAGGCTATAGGTTCAATCCCCAGTACCACAAATAATAATGATGTCTATAAGTATCCACTATATGCCAAGACCTAAACAGAGCTCTCAACATAGACTTTCTCTTTTTTTTTTTCCTATTTCTTGTGTATATAGCACTATTCTCCCACTTCCCTAATAGGAAGGTTGAGATTCAGAAAGGTTGACTAACTTGTCTAACATCTCCCAGTCACTAAATCACAGAACTGTCTTGGTTCCTGCCTCTATTCCCTCTTGCTGCTCCCCTTCCACCAAGGCTGTGCACAGATCTTGCCTCTATGCTAAGGTTGTCGTTTTCCTTTTGGAAAGGTCAGAGGCAGAAGTCCAAGGAGCCTGGCCCAAGGAGACAATCTGAGGCTTTGACCTGGTGTCAACATCAGGACTGAAAGTTGCTTCATGGCTGGCCCAAGAGGAACAGGAAAGTCTGACTTCTCCCCTAACCATGGGAAAGAGTTCCTTTTCTAAAAACAGCAAGGCCAGAACATGAGTGTAGCATGTCAGGGCCCTTTTTGCTACAGTCTTTCCCTTGGCCTTGGCCTTTTGGCTAATAGGGAAGGCTATCTTGAAAGAGGAAGACTCGCTCTCTCTTGGTTTTCTAACTAAGGATCTGAGAGACTTCCCTAAAGAAAAGCACCAGGCAGCAAGGTTCTGGGGCCAGTCGTGGCCCAGGAAGGCTGGGTTCTCCTCTGAGTGAAGCCTTGCGGGGACATCAACTCTGAACTCAGCCTCACTCTGCTATGCCCTGGAAGGAGACATCAACGATGCCTCCTCAGATAGTCCCTACCCTCAAGCCACAGACAATCTGAGAAGCCAGGTAAAACAGCAGCTCAGGTTTGGAGGCCTGTGCCGGTCTCCATTCTGCTCTGAGGTAGTGGATCCCAGTGCTGGGCCCAGCTGAGTCTGGGAGAACGCATCAGGAGTCCGGTCATTCAGTGTGGGACCTGGGCTAACCACGAGCCACTTGGGTCTGCTAATCCCCATTTTCCTGAATTACAGGGAAATAGAAAAGATACAAATGAGACTATTTCTTAGACTCAGAAGAATCAGAATGGCACAGAAGGAAAGTAGTGGGCACCAAGCTCAAGGGTGCAGAATTACCAAATAATACAGACCCCAATGGATTCCTGAATCCGGGGTCTAAGTTTCCTAAAAGAACTACCAGAATCCTCCATTCTCAGATTCTTAATGTTGATTTCTCTCATCTCTACTATGAGTCTATTTTGAGTCCTAAGAACTCCAAGAATGCCTATCTATTGCTTTTACCATGAAATCTTCAAAACACTCAGATCCCAACCCTTTCCCTTCAAACCCCTGTAAAAGACACTTCATTTAAGAAGGCAAAGTCCATAGACAGTCCACTTTTATGTTCTTTGTAAGGAATCTTTTCTTTCTTTGATGTTTATACCATCAAAATAAATTATCCTTAGAACTGACTCTTTTTTTTTTTGCTAGAATATGTTTCAGGTGAAATTCTCTTTTAGTTTTTCTTTTTACTTGGAGTGCTGTATATCTTTTCATTTTGCAAGCTCTGTAAAGATATAGATAGATACAAATGACATATATATATAAACACTTGTTGAATATTTAGTACCTTATTCTAAGTGTTTTTAAAGATGAACTCATGAAACCCATTACCAGAAAATGATTAAAGTCAGCTAAAACAGATGCGAAGTCAGGCTGCTGACTTTCCATCCAGGCTGGGAGCCTTTACCACTAGGTAGCTGTATTAGTTGCTTTTCTAGAGTCAATGGTTAGCAAGAGAGCAGATTTAATACAGGACATTTACACATTACAATATTCACACATGCAAGTCCAACGCAAGAGGAGTGAGGTGAGCCACTCCTGTTCCCTCTAACGTTGGGTTGGCAACAATCTTCAGGTGGATCCTCTACACCCAGAACCACACCAACTCAGCCCAGCTGGGAGTTCCTGCTCCAGTTGACCACAATAATAAGTCCACCACAATCCAGCCCTGGTCAACTTGATAAACAGATACATTTCTTTTAACCATAGTCTCCAGTGGCAGATGTGTAAAGAGTTAATATATCATGGTCTATTCAGATTTACGTGAACAATACAATTATTGCACTCATTTGCACGCCAGAAACAAATATTCAAAGCAGTCCCAACACTGATTACAAACAGGTGTCTAAAAACTACAACTATACATGCAAATATACCACAACTCCATTCTGTCTCTCCTGCTTGTTCTAAAACAATAATTTGTTTACAAAGTACAATAACCCAATACAGTGCATCCACATTAAAAATATGGCTGTAAATTTTAAAACTCTTTTGGTTTCCATTAACTTTAACAACAGAGGATAAGAACACTATGCAACACCCCTGAAGATCTCCTGCACCCCAAATATACTCTTCCCTTGTGGCCAAAGGCCTTAAATTGCTTTTCCATTGTCCTGTTTCTTCTCTACAACCCATTCTCCTCTGTTCATCTTGCAATCCATTGCTCCCCTCTGGCCAAATACTTCAAGTCACCCTGCTGGCTCTCCGCTCTCGATTTCCAACATAGATCCGGCCAAAAGCCCTCAACAGTAACTGTGCTGCCCTCCCAACATCAGACTGCACTGAAATTTTTCTGCCACCCAGACAGTATCTCCAAACACAAGCACAATGCAGACCAGCCTCTGCCAAAGCACACATATACTGCCTGGGATCCAGCAGCCAATGCAGTCTTAGGATGGGGCCTCCTCATCCTAACCACCAGCGTTTTCATCAGTTACTCTGGTTTTCCATGTTCTTACCAGAGTCTCCCATATAAGAAGTTTAGAGCATTCCAGAGCTGCCTCTTTGGCTGGTCTCTTAAAACCTTTCCAAATTAATTCCAAAGACTGTTAAAGCCACATAGTCAGGCAACATCACAGCAAGGACCCCACTTCTCTGGTACCAATTTCTGTATTAGTTACTTTTCTAGAGTAAACGGTTTGCGAGAGAGCAGATTTAATTCAGGACGAGCCAGATGCAGGAAGAGTACAGAACGTCTATCTATGCACTGGAGACCCAATCAAGGGCTGGGAGCTCACGGCACTGTCTCATATATGTCCACGCCTGCACTAAAAGGCTGAAGAAATCTCTACTGGAGCCGGGGTAGGACACTTACAGTGGAGATGAAGGCCAGAGCTCCCCTGAAGCAAACAGCAGCCGTCCCCGATGACAGCAAGGCCCCGAGCTCCTTCTGCGAGTTCATTCAGGGAAACCAGCTGCAACAAACCTTCTCCTAGGAAACAGCTGCTGCCTATACGCTGCTCCCCTTCTCTTTTATGCCGGGTGAGCAACAATCTTCAGGTGGATCCTCTGTGCCCAGAACCACAATAACTCAGTTCAGCTGGGCGTCTCTGCTCAAATTGACCACAATAATAAGTCCACCACAGTAGCCTTGGGTATCTTATCCAAGCTCTCTGAGGTTCAGTTTCCTCATCAGTAAGATGAGGGTGGTAACGATGCCCATCGCATTGGATGATTATGAAGATTAGGTGATATAACACAATAAAATATTTAAGTTGCCTAATAAATTCAGCAAATTTGCAGCACATACAATCAATACACAAAAATTGGCCTAATTTCTGCACAATGATAATGAACAATTCAAAAACAAAATTATGAAAACAATTCTATTTATAATGGCATCAGAAAGAGTAAAATACTAAAGAATTAACCAGGGAAATAAGAGACTTGTACACTGAAAAATCCCCAAACATTGCTGAAAGTCAATGAAGAGGACACCAATGAAAAGACAGGCCTTGCTCGTGGATTAATATGTCATTAATATGTCAACTACTACTCAAAACAATCTACAGATTCAATGCAATCCCTATCCAAATCCTAATGGCATTTTTATTGAAAAAGAAAAAAATCCATCCTAAAATTCCTCTGGAATCTCAAGGGGCCTTCAGTAGCCAAAACAACCTTGAAAATGAAGAACAAAGGTGGAAGTCTCATAATTCTTGACTTCAAAGCTGGTATTAAAGCTACAACAGTGTGATACTGGCATAAAGGCAGACGTATAGACCAAAGGAACAAAATAAAGAGCCCTTGTGTGTGGTCAAATGATTGTTGGCAAAGGCTCCAAGAGCACTTAGTGAGGAAAAGACAGTCTGTTCAACAGTGCTGTGGGAAAACTGGATGTCTACATGCCAAAAAAGATGACATTGAGCCCTTACCTTACACCACATGTAAAAATTAACTAAAAATGGATTGAAGATCTAAACATAGGATCTAAAACTTCTAAAAGAAGAAAACATATGGAGACGCTTTATAACATTGCTTTCGGTGATGATTTCTTAGATATGACACCAAAATCACAGGCAAAAAAAAAAAAGTAAATAAATAAGACTATATCAAAATTAAAACTTCCACATATCAAAAGGACAAAATCAAAGTTTAAAATGAAGGGTATGCAAGTTACCCTGATTAGCTCATAACATATAAATTGCATGTCACATCGTACCTCACAGACACGTTACAATTACTATATGTCAATCAAAACATGAAATCTTTTTTAAAAACAGGATTATATGTTGATGAAATATAATAAAAATCTTGCACATAGTTTTAAAAATGCACTACCAAAAAGGCAACCTACTAAATGGTAGAAAAATGGTAGGATTTGCAAATCCTATGTCTGATAAAGGGTAAATAATAGAATATATAAAGGACTCCTACAACTCAGCAAAAACAAATAACCTAATTTTAAAATGGGCAAAGCACACAGTCATCTCTTGAAGAATGATCATAAACAAAAAGCCAATGAGCACACAAAGAAATATTCAACATCACTAATCGTTAGGAAAATGCAAATAAAAATTACAATGAGATATCACCCCACACCCCTTAGGATGGCTGAAACCAAAAAAAGCAAAAATTAATGAGTGATGGTAAGGATGTAGAGATATTGGAACCCTCGTACACTGTTGATGGGAATGTAAAATGGCATGACTGTTATGAAAAACTGTTTGACTATCCCTCAATAAACAAAAAACAGAATTATCATATGATCCAGCAATCCTGCTTCAGGGTATATATCCAATGGAATGGAAAGCAATATCCCAAAGAAATATTTGTACACTCACGTTCGAAGTAGCATTATTCATAATAGGGGGAAGTCTGAGTAACACAAATGTCTATCAACAAATGACTGGATAAGCAAAATACAGTCTATACATAAAATGGGATATTTATTCAACCTTAAAAAGGAAAGAGATTCTGATACATGCTGCATTATGAATGAACGTAGAGGATATTATGCTAAGTGAAATAATCCAGTCATAATAAAACAAATGCATGATTCCACTTATGTGAAGAAATCTAAAGCAGTCAAATTGATAGAGACAGAAAATAGGACGATGATTACCAAGGGCTGGGGGGAGGGGAGAGTGGGAAGTTGTCTAATGGGTATAGAGTTTCAGTTTCGCAAAATCACAAAGTTCTGAAGATCTGTTACACAACAATGTGAACATGCTTAATGCTACTGTACACTTAAAAACGGCAAAGCTCGAACATTTCATGTTGCATGCTTCTTACCACAAAAAAATAAAATACTACATCTGGCATATAATAGAGGCTCTACGAGGCTAAATTTTAGTATAACTCTCCCTCAATAACTAAGAAAATAGGAGTTTTGAGACACTGAGTAATTTGTCCTAAATCACACAGCTAGTAAATCTTTCTAAATCCAGAATCCACATCTTTAACTCTGAGTACTGTGCCTCACACCTAGCGTCTGTCTGCTACAGAGCAGACTGTGAAAAGAGAGAACTTCCTTTTCTAATAACCACTTAGCACAGAGGGCAGAAGGACAAGCATAGGTCCCTTCTGCACTCAAACCTGGAGATCAGTAAGCTTTAGCTCCTCTCGCTGGCCAGGAATCAGACCATAAAATGATGAAAACCATCCTCAGACTCCAGCTGAACAGCATTTCCAGCAGCAACAGTAGGGAAAACAGAAGTGTAAAATTAAATCTATCAGCCATCCCCAGAAAAGACAAATAAGAAAAAAGATACCTATTGTTACTGAAGTATTGATTCTCATATGCACAAGCAAAGGGCATCATAGACGCATAGAGAGGTAGATAAGGAACATGGACTGATGGATTGAACGTGTCAGTGAGCTCCTGTAGGAGTTAACAAAGACACTGGATTTGAAGGATGCATCGTGGTTGGCCCTGGAGAGAGAGAAAGAGAGAGAGAGAGAGGCCAAGAGAGACAGGAAGGTCTGAAGTATGTGGTGGGACATGGTTAAGGAATAGTCCATCATTTACATTATCACTTCATTAGTTCAAGAAAGTCAGCTAATGTCAAATTAGTGTGAAAGCCAGGGTCTCATCTCTCGAAGGCTTAGCAGACTCCGTAGAGGACCTGACATGACTCTGGGTACATGTCGGTGCTAAAGGAGCCCCTAGTGAGTGGGCTGATCCCACCTACACTGTGCTTCGGCCCAGCCTTGCTTAGGAATCAGCCAGGGGTGTAGCTCAGTGGTAGAGCACATGCTGAACGTACATGAGGCTGCACACCCTGCCCCAGCACCAGCAGGGAAAGCAAAGAGCTCAGCCTTGCTCAGAAACAACTCTGCAGAGCAGCCAGAGTGTAGAGGGCCAGGTCAGCACACCTGTCCTCATCCACACCTGGCCTGAGCCAGGCCTCCGTACTGGCAGTAACCGGAGCTCCCGGGGCATCCAGGAATGACACCAAACCATTTCTTTTCAAAAGTGAAAAATGCCCAAAATCGAGCACTCAGAATGCTTGTGCAGCTATAATCTCAGCAAACATCTGCCACCTTTGTGTGGCAGATGCAGTCTCTTTAGAATACTGCCTTTGATTTCAGGGAAAGACAAATCAGGCCGCACGTTTTGTTCTGAATGCATCTCATCACAGGAGGAAATTTTCAGCAGCTTGGAATTTTGAATGTATGAAAAATGGATTTTTTTTTAAACAAAGAGTTCACGATAAAGAATCAACAAGGTTCCTGAAAGAGATGCAACCAGTTCTCTATTCCTGTCCCTTTCCCCTCCCACATACCATCTTTTTCTGGATTTCTTGAGCTGAGTTTCATCTGTGAGACTCATGTTTAAATGGTCACTTTCAGATCCGAGGTAGCAGCTCTTCTGCCTCTGAAGGGGGGATCTGAGTCACCACTCTGCATAGGGGGATGCTGCAGAACTAGCCACTGACCCTTCTCTCCTGGTGTGGGCACTTACCAGGTGTGTTTGCAAAACATAGGAATGGAGAGGTGTGTCCCACTGGAGACTGTGTCTGAGATGTCCCCCTCACCTTCTCAGCCCAGCAGTAAGGGCTTGGTGTAGCTGCCCCAGAAGCAGCAGGTGTAGACAGACTCAGGCGTGAGCACTAGGCTCATCCAGATTCAACTCCTCTCTGCTCTGCCTTCTGGCTGGGGATCTTGAGTGGATGCTTCCTTCCTCCTGGGTCTCAGGTTTATTGTCTATAACACAAGCAACAGTAAAGCCTCCCCCACTGCCAGGCATCAGAAGGTGAATGTGGATAAAGCTAACTTTCAAATGGTGAAGTACGGCAGAGGTGGAGGGTGATAGACTGTCCCAGCTTGCCTAGGACTGAAGGGTTTCCTGGGATGTGAGGTGTTTAAGAGAGTCCCAGGCACACTGGGACTGTTGGTCACCCTGTGTCTTCCAGATCTAGCACAGCCTCACTGTGGTAGGGAGAAGGGCTAAAGTCTTCAAAGCGAGGAATGCATTCTCTGGAAACATATACGGTCTGATTCATTAAACAAAATATTCTTAGAACTTTATGGGATCATTAATCAAGAGGCTTCTGATCCTAATTTGGTCCTCCATCAGCACCGCAGAGTCCAGTAAAATTTATATAATAGGGTGACGGCAGGCAACATCAACTAAATTGATTTCAGCTTTACATCTATTTCGTAAATATCTCTATCGCTTCACTTTTGCTGTCTAACAGGCCACGCATAAACTTAGTAGCTTAAAACAACAGTCATTTGTTCAGCCTGTGATTCTGGGGACCAGCGGTTCGGGCTAGGTGCTAGTAACCAGTGCTTGGCTGTGCTCAGGCAAAGCATTTCAGGCAGCTACTTAGGCAGCTGCGGCCTGGCTGGTGGAGGACGGCCTCGGCTGGAACGGCTTGTTTCGCATTACCACCCCTCATCCAGCAGGCCGCCTGTTCACATATACAGGTTCACAAGAAGCCAAAGTGTCTCAGAGCACCAGGCTTCTTAAGGCCTAGACTCCAGCACCAGTATAACATCACTTCCACCACATTCTGTTGGCCAGAAAGTGAATCACAGGGCCAGCCCAGACTGACTTCATCTTTTGATACCAAGAGCTTCAAACGTATAGTTCAAGCATGCAAAGATACAGGCGAGGATAGAGAATTGAAGCAATTTTTTCCAATCTACAATTTGTTCCAATTTATTTCGTAAAGCACACAAGCAAGGAATATTCGTAGCTATGACAATTTACTGCTGCACTGCTGTATTTCCAGTATTCAAGCCAGAAGCCTTGGAATTTTCCCCCACCTGCCTCTTTCCTGCTCCCTCCACATCCAGGCGGCCACCAGAACCTGCCACCTCTACTATCTAAATATGCACCACGTTGTTTCCCTTCCCTCCATTGACACCCCTGGACCTAAATCCAGGGACTGATAGTAGCGCCCCAGGATTATGTTGTCAGCCTCCTAATCATGTTCCTTGCCTCCAGGCTCACTGCCTCCAATCCACTCTCCTCCCTGTAGCCAAGGTACCTCTGTAAAGCTTACATCTGAGCACGTTCCTCCTTTGCAATACTGCACAGTTTTGGTTAGCCCTTTATGGCTGCCAAATCCTATCTATCGCAGCCTCTCTATGCGCATCTCCTGACAATCCCCCTACCGTATCAAATGTATTCTGGGAACAGCGAACTATTTGGCTTTTTTTAAACATATACTTTTTCATGCTTTTGAAAATTCCTTTCAACCTTCCACAAATATTTCCCAAAACCTAGATCTCTGTATCCAGTTAGATCTAGACTGCCAACTCACTTGAATGTCTGGAGGAATGTCCATTTGTCCATCCTGTTTCTGTGATTGAATCTCCCCGAGGATTACACAAATCATTCATTGGTCAATAATTTAATTGGTGAAAACAACAATGAAACTAAGTGATAAGAGAAATCAAACTTAGAGTTTGGAAAATGAAAAGAAATAGTCTAATCACACTTCTTAGGTCTTGAAAGTACCTATAATGGTGGCTAGGGTAAGCAATAGATGACAGAATTAATTATGGAGCCTTTCTGGACTTGCAGTTTTTGTTACCCACCTAAGCCCATAAAAGAGAGGCTTGAAAGTCAGCGATCACCATCATCATCCTGGCCTCAGCCTCACTCTCCCTCCCACGGGCTGCTGCAACATCCTCCCCACTAAACTCCTTCTCTTTGTCTTCCAAGCGTCTGCTCTCCACGTAGCAGCTAGAGTAATCTTTTCAGGTAACAAACCAGTTTCCTGGGCATTTCATTCCACCTGCTTTAAAGCCTTCAGTTCCTTCCCAACATACTTAGAGCAAAATTTTTCATAGCCTAAGAAGTACTACCAGATCTGGCTTCTGTGGTCTCCATAATCTTATCTCCTATCAGTCTCCCCTTGGCTCTCTGAGCCAATACCCTGGCCTCCTTCAACTCCTCACAAATGCGTCCTTAGGACCCACCCATTGCTGATTCCACACCTGACTCCCTTCTCCACTCTCCATTCTCCACCTGTCCTTTGTAGGACTGACCAGCTCATCCATCTGGTCCTCCTCAAATGCCATTCCTTAGAGACGACTTCCCTCATGTCATCAAAAATTACCTTGTTATTTGTTTCTTTGACCATGACCTCTTTCTCCAAATGGAATGAAATACTCGTGAGACCTGAGACCTCATCTGTCTTATTCCATGTGTATCTTTAGCATTGAAAACTGTATGCTCGGTAAAGCCTGGCTAAATGAATCAATAAATAAACAAGTGACACTATTAAAAATGATCAAAAACAGATACGTAGTATTGACCTGCCGAGAATAAAGATAGATGCCACCTTCGACTCGATAGACCTCTTCCTGTCACCTCTATGTAAGAGAGGCAGACCTTTCCCAGCCCCAGGCTCAGAGACTTCTCTCTAAGACATTGATTGCCTCAGGGCTCGTGTGAAGCCCTTTCAAGCTAGTATTTTATTATAGCTCCTTTACAGAAGTGATAAAAAGAATTAGATTCACCTCTTATTGGGAAGACCACATCTTCTCACTCAAAAAGATTTACCATGGAGGAACGGAATGCAAGTGCCTTGACCATGGCCTGACCAAAAACTGACAACAGAGAAATCAAACAGGAAAAAGTAGATAAGTTCCAAAATTCATTCCTTAGAGACCTCAGAGTTGGAGGATGTGTATATCCATCTACTTGCCTCTCAGCATCTGCACAGTATGATCAAAAATATGGTGAACATTTAATTTTTGTAAGAATTCATTACAATTAAGATGTACTGCTTTTAATCCCCTTCAAAATACTCCCCTTTGAAACAATACAAAGAATCAGTGCTTGGGACCACATGCTACTAAAAAGCTTTTGCACAGCAAAAGAAATGACCAACAGAGCAGGGAGAAAACCCACAGACTGGGAAAAAATTTTTGCTAGCTACCCATCAGACAAAGGTCTAACATCTAGAATATACAAAGAACTCAAAAAAATTAAACCTCCCAAATTTAAAGACCCAATCCAAAAATGGGCATCTGAAATGAATAAACATTTCTCAGATGAAGAAATTAAAATGGCAAACAAATACATGAAAAAGTGTTCAACATCACTAGTCATCCGAGAGATGCAAATCAAAACCACGTTAAGATTCCATCTCACTCCAGAAAGAACCACGTTTATGAAAAAATCAGCCAATAACAAATGCTGGAGGGGCTGTGGGGAAAAAAAGAACCCTCCTCCACTGTTGGTGGGAATGTAGACTGGTTCAGCCACTACGGAAATCAATATGGAGATTCCTCAAAAAATTAGAACTAGAGGTTCCATTTGTTCCAGCTATTCCCCTACTGGGGATCTTCCCAGGAGAATTGGAATCATCATATCATAGGGATATATGCACAACCATGTTCATAGCAACACAATTTGTAATATCTAAGTCTTGAAAACAACCTAAATGCCCAACAACCAATGAATGGCTAAAGAAGATGTGGGGTTTTTTTTACACAATGGAGTACTACACTGCCATAAAAAAGGATAAACTAGAGTCATTTGTATGTAAATGGATGTTCCTTGAGAACATACTACTAAGTGAAATAAATCAGACACTCATGAATACACATCGAATTGTTTCTCTAATATGAGAAACCATAAGTGTAACTAGGACAAAGAGGTGTAATAGATATAATAGGAAGATAATATACAAAGGAGAGGAAAACTGGAAAGAGAGAAGGGGGAAAAGCAGGAAGGGAAAAGAAGGAAAGAAAGGGGAAAGGGAAATCATGGAGAAATGTGAATAAACCTGCTGCAAATAGAGATAGAGGGAACAGAGGGGAGGCGTGGGGAAGAGCAGGGAGAACCAAGATGCATCATGTACAGGTACAAAATAAATGTGATGAATGTGACCATTATATGTGCATTGTACCAATACATGTTTTCGGTTAAAAAAAGAAAAAAAAACACTCCCCTTCACTTTGAACACACTTATCCCATTATTCTTGCTACTTTCTGGAGCAGTTCTGGAACTCTTCTTTCTTGAGTGTCTAGCTGCACCATAGTGGTTGCCTTCATATCCTGAATGGATTCAAGACACTTACTTTTTGTTATCATTTTGACTTTGAGGAAGAGGCAGAAGTACCATAGAGCCAGAGCCAGGGAATAAGGTGGATGAGGATATGCTGTAATGTCATGAGCCTCTTTTTCTGTTGGATGGCACTTGACAGGACATTCACCCTATTTTTGATCACACCTCCTAAAGACGAGAAAGAGGACTTACAGAACTGTTTTAGAAAGTAGCAAAAATGATGGGATGTGTTTGAAGCACAGAGCAGTCTTTTAAGAAGATATCAACGTGTCTTTTATTGCAATGCACTTTTTAAATTTTAAACATTCACTGTATTTTTCTATCACACTTCATAGACTCAGATGAAGTGAGCTCTCCCACTACCAACTACTAGCCACTTCCTATCCATTCTTCTTCTGAGAGCAGATCTCATAGGCTCTGAGGCTCAACTAGACCCAAAGTCAGCTTCATCTTCTGCTCCTTCCACCCATCCAACCTCACACGTTGTCAGCAACCTTGGGGGGGTCACCATCCTTCCAATTACCCTAAGCCTTACCCTACCCCTAAATGAAAAACCTAAGTGTATATTGACAATATCTTTTGCCCCAGTTCCCACATCCCCCTGAAGCTCCCCTTGAGGCCATGGCCCCCATCTCCACTACCTCCACTATGTACAAACAGTATCTCTTTCAAGACAATCTCATTTTTCTCAGCACTTGTCTCTCCACATCCACTCAAGCATTCTTCATTCCCCCCATGGCAACTGGAATATTTAAAAATAAATAAATAAATAAACCAAATTATATCCCATAGCTTCTTAAGCCCTTCTTTGCTTTCCTTTTTCTTAAATAGAAGCAAAAACCTTACCTGAACCTACAAGTTCCCTGCAGTCCACACTGCCTGTAGATCCAGTCTGTCTCACATCTTTTGGGCCTCCAACTTCCATGTTCACATATGATGACCTTCTTCTGGTTCCAACTCTCCACCAAGACTGCACACACTAGTGTCTTTGCCTAGAACATTCTCCTGCTACCAGGCACTAGCCACCTCCTATCCATTCTTCAGATCCCAGTAAGTTTCGCTTCCTCAGGCAAGTACTCCTGACCAGAGAGTCTAGGTCAAATCCTCCAAGAACTATTTTTTCCTCCTGAGCACTTATATATATTTATAATTATGGACTCATTGGTGTGACTGTATGACTAACTCCCACCAAACTGAACTCCAGAGAGCAGGAACATGTCTCCTTCTATGCTGTCTTGTATCCACAGGACCCAGAACGGAGTAGCTCAAATCATCAAATGATTGGATGAGTGAATGAACTTAATCAACCCAGAAATAAGAAATAGCTCTTCTCTGTGAGTGTGCTCAGCCTCCAACAACTGGCCAAGGTGTCATATGCAGCAATTTTCATGAGACATAGAAGAACTGAATGAGCCAGGAGAGAAAAGTGGAAAAAATAAACTGAGTTGTTGAAAGATTAAGAACCTTATTCTGAAATCAGCCTACATTTCCCTGTCATTTGCAAGGACCCATTGTAATTTACATATTTCAATGACAAGGAACTGTTTAGCTGACTCCCAATCCTTTCTAGGCAGATGACACCTTCTCTCTTTGGGAATTTTAGGTTATGCCCTGGATTCCTTAGAAATTGGAGGAGAGAAATGGACTTCAAGGAGAGAGAAAATAGGCCTGGTTTGCTATTGCTACTTTAGCAGAAAAAGAAGAGACCTGATAAGATCTGAAGGATGCCCCAGCCATATGCTTTACTCATTATTTCTAAGAAAGAACACAGGCACACATGCATGCACGCACGCACGCACACACACACACACACACACACACAGAGTGAGAAAAAAACAAAACCATTTAGACCACCAGGTAAATGAGCTGGAGTGACCCAGCCATCAGCTGATACACAGGCAAGTTTGCCCTGCACTAAGCATCCTGCTAGATGCTAGGAACGTAGCAGAGTGATCCTCTGGGCCTAAAGCCAGTGCTTACGGACTTACAGTGCATCGGGAGCTGGCACTCTGAACAGGCATTCACACCATGCTGCTATTCAAGCTGAGAGGGAAGTGCAGGGGACTGGGACAGCACAGAGAAGGGACGCCTGACCTGGCCTGGAAGTCAGCAGAGACTTGCCAGAGGAACTGAGAGCAAAGCTGCTTCACACTAACCTCTCAGAGCCTCGGCTTCCTCATGCCCAGATGGAGACAATGAGTTCCATCTCCCAGGACCTCCCCGGGTGGTAGAGACTATTAAATTTATAATAGTGATGATATTTGTTAATACTTAGTAAGCACTTATTTTGTGCTAGCTAGTGAAATAAGTGCATTTCTGGCATTTTTATTAAATCCTCATCACATCTCTAAAAAGTAGGTATAAATAGCCCCCTATTACCAATGAGTAAACTAAGGTTTAAGGAAGTTAAAATACATACCCAAGTTGCTAATAACCCACGTCTGTCTCACACCATGCTTTAAGACATGGCATCCTGCCACCTCCCTAATTTGGTCATGAAAATCTCTCAGCCCAAAATAAACCATCAATGAATTTCAGTTCCCTTTCTGCTTTTGCCCCCTTCTCCCCTTTCCTCTATAGAAAAATAAATACAACAGAGAGCTCAGAATTATGTGACCTTCGCTGGATTCTCTGGATTCCTTGAAGCCCATTTTGAAAGGGCCTAGAAAGGGGGAAACCAGAATATTGAGAATTATGTCCACCTCAAAAATGATAAACCAAATTCCTGAGTCCATCCATGACCTCAAAACTCACCCAAGGGAGGTCCTGGGGGAAAAGGTTCCAAACTCTGTTGTCCTTGCTGCTGGAGGTCACTAAGTTTAAAGCCTGGTTGCCAAAGCATTCCAATGATGCAATCTAAAGATTAGTCAAACCTCCAAGGTGCTCGGGGCCTGGCCTCCTTGAAGTTCTAGAGCTGAGATTCTAGGGGATGCGACTCCAGCTCCTGCTGTGCCAACCTGTTGTGAGGATTTGGCACCATCCCGCCCACCGACATAGCAGCAGTCGGCCCAGCCCTGCTTTGCCCTCTTTGACCCTTACTGTATTCCAAGGTTTGAATTCATAAAAGCTGTGATTCTTTACCTCATTCATTCATTCAGTCGTTCGCTCACTATTGGGGCCTGCTATGTGGTAGGCCTGTGTTCATGCATTTATCAGTTCCCTGTTGTGCTGATACTCTGAGATGGACTGCAGAGAAAATTGGAGAAGGTCTGACTCCTGGCCCGTCACTGCATTATTCATTTACTGTAAGCATGTGCCTCCAGATGTCTGCCACCTTCCTCCCTGCACTTCATTTCAAAGCTGCGGAGGTCAGAGTTAAAGGACTATGCTGCTGGAGTCACTAGGACGGAAGCCTGCCACCTCTAGCTCAGTTCAGCTGGGAACAATCAAGATTACCTCCCACATCAATCTAAGGGCCCATGGGCGATCCTGCCCCCAGCAGGTAGGGCCTAAAGTTGCTTGTTCTCTTTCAATAGCAACAAATCTTGGTGGTTACTGGAACACAGGAAGCCCTGGCCCCTCGGCCATCTCTCAGAATTAGTACCAGTCCACACTCCTTGTTCTGACCTACATTCTCAGTTGCTTTGACCTTCTAACCTCCAGCAAAATGACCAAGTACACAGGATTTGGAGCCACTTGAACTTGGGATCATAGCAGAATTCTGTCACCTTCTCCCTTGATGAATTTGGACAAACAACATCATATACCCAATCCTCAGTTTCTCCATTTTAAAATATGCATAGCAATGTTAGTTGTATCTGTTATAAAATGTTGATTTGATGATTAAATGAGAAATAGGAAAAGAGCTTGACCCAAAGTTTCTAAACTTCAAACTTATTGAGCATTCAGTCCAGAAAAGAAGGTTTTTCTATGGGGTATCCTATACATTAGCAGAAGCTCTGGCTTTTACCCTATGGAAGCCACAGCATACTTCCCCCTCAGTTATGATAAGTAAGTATCTCCAGACATTTTCAAGAGTCTCCTGATGTGATTCTGGCTTGTAAATCACTGTTTTCGCCCAATGCCAGAAAAATTGTGTATGTTTAATTAATGTCAGCCACTATCATCTCTTGCCACTAGAATATAGTTTATTCAGATGGTCTCTGGCCCTGCATAAATCTTGTTAGCTCAGTGCCCTAAGGTTTATCCCTGATTCCAATTCCCTGTGTACTAGCAGAACCCTTACACATGTATCTGGAATTATGGTACAGTCAGTAGCCTGACAATGCCTAAACATATATTTTCTGTACTTTATTGAACAGATAGTATCTGTTCCCTTGGGAATATAGGGCAGACAGTAGAATCAGGAAGTTTCCAGAGGCAGTCTGGGGCTCAGAAAGACAATGGAAATCAGTACAGAGAAGACTCAAGGGCACTAGACAGATAAAAGCATTCAACCAATGCAATAAGACATGAAAATAAATAAAGATAATAGCATACTACTAGTATTATCAATGTGGGATTCAAAACACCTTGATTGTAAATGTATTCTGAAGATCAAACATGCCAATGAAGATTAAAATGCCTGGCCCATGTGCTCGTACATTGTAGGCCCTCAACAAAGGTCTTTGAAAACTGACATTCAGTTTGACATATCTTACTGGGTCAGAATAAATTGGCATACCATCCTAGAATGTCCAAGTTCCGAGGGATTGTTGTCATGACACAGCTCCTCATTTTAGAGCAAAAGACATCTACCCAGAGAAGGGAAGTAGAATGTTGCAAGTCACACTGTGTGTAAATGACAAAACTTGGGAATGGAACCAGATTTTCCCAGCAACTGAACTACATATAGATATGCACACTTAAAATGACTCCATCCTGAGCCAGACCATCCTTCGGTTACCTGGGGGATAAACTCAGAGGCTAAGTAAGTATGAGCAGATGCATCCGAGTGATGTGGTCTCAGGCTATCCCCTACCTTGTCTCCTCAGCATACTGCAAACGATCATCCTACCCTCTCTTCACTCTACTTTCCTGTGCTCCTGGTCACACTTTCATTTTATATATTGTTCTCTTTTCCTTGATCTCCTCCCCACAAAGTCTGGCCAAGCTTTATTGGTACTACCCAGTATCATTTGATCCCATGAGGGTAGGCTGACTTTTGATTGTTTAGTTTAACACTGTCTTCTTGACAGCTAACTTGTACAAAGCACTTACTATGTGCCAAGGACATTATATGCATTTCCTGTCTATACAGTAATGGTCATTACTATTGTCTTCATTTTATGGATAATGAAACTGAGGCTCAGACAGTCTAGGAAAGGACAGCTACAATGTTAATGAGATAAAATTAAAGGACTAATAATAATCAAAACTCTAGCTGTGATACATAGTTGTCCTAGGGGACTAGGTAGGTGTGATTGAATTTCTGGAGCTAGTGAACTAGCTTAATCTGAAGGCTCAGAGGAAGGTAGTAGGGGGTAAGTGTTCCCGAGAAGAGAGCTAATCTCCTAGAATTGCGCTTTTCCCCTTATAGCTGGTTGATATAGTGTCTGGTGGATGGGGACTGGTGTGGTAGTACTGCTGAGCTTCCTGAAAAAGACAATTCACAGGCAGACCTCTCTCTCTCTCTCTCTCTCTCTCTCCCTCTATCTCTCTCTCTGTTACCTCCGGCCCTCCCAGAAGCCCACATCCTACTCAGAGACCAGGCTGAGGCTGACGTCATGGTCAGCCTCTCATGCATCCTCCCCATTTAGTCTCTAAATCACAGGTGAAGTAGAGATTACACCCATCTTGGTGCCCAACCTCTAGCTCTTGACCCATTTCTAACTAATCCGTCTGTGGAGGCATCCAAAACGATGACCTACTTCCCACAGGGCTCCTCCCCAGACATGCTTCCCTGTGGACCTTCTTGAGCCCTGGTGTCCTGCAGCCTACAGACACCAGCACCGCCTCGTCTGGACAGCTCCACCCCACCCAACCCTCCCCTGGTGTTCTCCTGGACTCCACCCTATCTTTGCGGCCTAAGTCATCTGGTTCCATCTGTTCTGGCCCAATGTGTCTCTGTTATAGTTTTTACAACAAATGCTGACACCTTGATCCAATTTCTCCTCCTCTAAAATACCCAAATCTCAAAAGTGCCCATCAGATGTGATGGATTCTCAATTCCTTTAGTGTAGAATGCATTGCTCATAAGTCTGGGAAGCTGAATCGGTCCTGGATTTCCTCTGCCAGACAAGTCTAGGAAGATGAGTTGCTTAAAGTTAAACACTAATGCTTTGAAACATCTGGTCCTATGCTCAGTAAACCTTAGGTTTTAGAATCTTACATCTAAAAGGGAATTTCAACCAACTTCTCTGCATAAACTCTCTTTTCTTGACTTCTGCCAATGAGAGGGAGCTTACAATGTCAAGAGCTAGCCATTCTGTTGTGTGAAGGACTTTGCCATCACAGAGTCCTAGAATCTGAGGTTCAGTATACACCCAGAAGATGGTGACTTTCCACTCATTGGAAATAATTCTGTGCAACAAATCCACAAATAATGAGATTAACTCGCTGGAATATCTACTCTTTGATGTAATTGTGTTTTTTCATCCAAATGCAGACTTTTGCCTCTTCACCAAATAAATATCTTCCACTCTATAAAATATGGCTGGTTTCTAAATTATACCACCAATTTGTTTCTTTCCAATCAAAAATTTGATCCCTTTGCCTAAGAGTACAGGCTCTAGAACCAGAATGCCTCAGTTAAAATACCATCTCTGCCATTTATGAGTTGTGAGAACTTGGTTGCATTACTTAAATTCTTTAAGCCTCAATTTCCCTATCTGTAAAGATAATACCTAGCTGAAGCTATTAGAAAGATACATAATATAATAAATATAAACTGTTAAGTATGTTGTCTGACATAAGAAATGCTCAATAAATATTATCTTTTATTATGATAATGAAAAATTTATTCTCAATATCAATGATGACTTTCAAACATTTTTCTTGGACTTGTATATGGGATCAAAGCAGCACTGCTCTCATGGTCCTATGAGAGAGAATCCCAGAATTCCACTTCATATTTTCTTATTCCCCTTTCTTAATGACTCCTGAGACATACCATTAAAATCTTAAGACTCTTCCCAGTATACTTTGGATACTATAAATCCATGTAATAATTGAGAGCTTCCCCTAGGAAAGGCCAATTGCATAAATATATGGAATGTATATCATTTCCTATTATTGCTGTAACAAACCAAGTAGTTTTGAAGACACAAATGTAATATGTTACAGTTCTATGGGTCAGACATTCAGTGCAGATCTCGCTAAGCTAAAATCAAAGAAAAACCAGAGCTGTGCTCCTTCTGGATACTCTAACAGAGAAATATGTCTCTTTGTTGGATCCAGCTTCTAGAATGTGTACCCACATTCTTTGACCTTCTCTGTCTTCAAATCAGTAATGTAGCTTCTCTTCCTACTTCTTTCATCCCATCTTCTGTTTTTAACCTGTATCAGCCTTCTACAGGCAAAGATGCATGTAATTACACTGGTTCCACCCACACAATCCAGGATAAACTCCCTATTTTAATGACAACTGGTTAGCAAACTTAATTCCACCTGCAACCATAATTTCCCTTTACCATGTAATCTAACACAACATAGTCACACTTTCCAGGTCTTGGAATACAGACATCTTTGAAGGACCAACAAGTATCCTGCCTGCTACAGGCGTCACTAGAAGCCACCTCGGAAATGTGCCTGGAAAATTACTTAACATTTGAAGATGTAAACATCCTACTCATCGCAATATGATATCATTCATTCCCCTAGTCTCCATCTTGTTCTTAATTTTAACATGAGAATCATTGACAAATCTCTTCTACAATCAAGACAAATAGTCTATGAAGTTACCCAGACATACTAGATATGGCCATCCTTTTAGGGATATTCATTGCAAGCAACGGAAGATGGCTCTGGCTGATCTGTGCCTAGAAGGCATTTGCTTATAGTTTGCTTTGAAGTTCACAAAGCCTCTGGAAGGATGAAGAACTAGTCACAAATAAAGCATCAAAAACAACCCCCCACATCACACAGTAAAACTGATATGGGCAGAAGTTGTTACTACCGCCCCTCCAGTGTGACTGGCATGGACACAGGATGCTTGCCTTGAATTTTGCTGCCCTGACACCCCCAGAAACCCTATCAATAGGGTGGACTGTTCATTCACATCTGTGTTCTTTAGCATTGTTTAAACTCAGCTTCATATCATGGGTAGTTGTCTTTGGCCAGACATAAAGCACCTGCCAATGCCCTTGCTGCCTCGCTATTGCAGCTTTACGGAGGAAGGCAGAGCCACATCTCACCAAGAAGCATAGAGAAGTTTATTCACCCAAATTATTCAAATTATAGAGAAATGAAAAACAATGGCAAATACCCACAATACCAGTCTAGGAAGCTTATTTTTAAAAAGAGGGAAAGGATATTTTAGAATTACATATTGTTAGTGAACCTATGATAGCACTACACTGATTCTTTCCTGTCTAAATGTGCATAACCCTTATGCCATTTAAAAAATATTTCTAGCTCACTGCCAGAGACTGGCCTTGAGCCCATCATTCCTAAAACCCGGGTTTTGAAAATCAAGCTAAGACTTGCCCATCCCCAACCCTCTGGCATCCCACTACATCCCAGTCTTCTTTTTAAAGGAAGTGGACAGATCCCACAAAGACTTGTGTAAGCTCTGGGTGACAGAATTCCTGTGAGATTGGGACCTGAATTAAGAACAGTGAGGTGTGTTTTCCACCTTTCTCCTTTCTTGAGTCTCACTCTTTGAGGATTAAAGGGCTTCTGACTGGAGGAACTGAGCAATGTGGTGTTTTCTCCAATAACTGTCAACATTATACCATCATATTCAAGTTGGAAACTGCAACCTTCCCTATCATCTATTTCCAAACCGTTCGGTAAAACCCTCATTTTTATTTTCAGGGGATTTTCAGAAGCCTTTGCACCTTTCGAGCTTAGGCTTTCTGACAGTTTCCACAGATGTAGGTCATTTCCCCAAGTGTTACATTATATGCCCTTTCTTAATATTTGTTTTTTTAAAAAACTCATGCCCATCAGAGATGACAGTATGGAGTCACATTGTCATTTAGTTCATTCATCTCAGGATAACACGATGGAAGGGATGTGGATACTAGCATCAAATCCACAGCCCCTTGAATCTTGCCTACATCAGTCATTAGTAGTGTGAGCTTGATCTCTAAAACTAGGGTAATCATACCTACTCACTGTCGCAGAGCTGCACAATTGGGAATCTTTGTAGCAAACCCTTGTAGGTATGTTTTCCTTCCCTTGAAATTGTCTTGAGAATTTTTCCTTCAGTGAACATAGTTCTGTGTGTGTGAACTCCTGATCTCTGTCTTGGATGCTGCTGTCACTGCTACCCCTGGAAATGCGATCAGGATTCTTCATCCACATCTATATTCCTCAGCATTATTTAAACCCAGCCTTAAATCAGGGGTAGGTACCTCTGATTGGCCAAACACACCTTTGAAAAACATGGGCATATCTCCACCAAACTGAGAAGGTTATTTGAGGCAGCCCAACATGAAATATAGGCTACACAGCATGCACAGTAGTCTCTTAGGAGAGCTGGGTGCATTGTAAATAGATATAAAGCTACTCTCCATAAGGGAGAGAAGTCTCCAGGTTGTGTGGGGCCCTGAGAAAATTGTTTCGGTGAGGTCCTGTCAATCAATCAATTTAATTTAAAAATACAGAACAAAATATGGCCTATGTGAGCCATGGTGACGTATACTGAAGACTTAGAGTAGTGGGCTCTGAACAGGTAATAACACACTCCTTCATTATCTGATCAGGACAGTGCACATGAAGATTCCTTCATAGTGTCCAACAACTATATTTCTTCCTGTTCATTTCCAGGAACCATCCTGTGACAGGATGTGTCAACTTTAATTCTGTGTCGACTTGACTGCACGGCGGGTCCAGCTCTCTGGCTAAACATTACTTCTTGGTGTGTCTGTGAGGGTGTTTGAACAGGTGGACACGGGAAGGCAGACGGCTCTCCACAATGTAACTGGGCATCACCTAATTCTTCTGAGGATGTATATATAACAAAAATGTGCAGAAAAGGGAAAAGGAACTCTCCCTGTTCCTTCCTGCCTATGTAGTTAACCTGGGATATCAGTCTTCTCCTGCCCCTGGACTGAGATTTACACATTAGCTCCCCTGGTTCTCAGGCCTTTGGACTCTGACTGGGATTGCACTCCAGGCTTCGCTGGTCTTAAGACTGCAAGTTATTGGGACTTCTCAGTGTCCACAATCATGTAAGCCAATTCCGTGTGTGTGTGTGTGTGTGTGTGTGTGTGTGCACAAATATATGTATCTTCTTATGTATTTGATTTTCAAATACACTATATCTGGCTAGTTTTATATCTCCCACTAAAAAGTAACTATGCTGTATTTACGCACTTGCCATTTCACAACCTGGTTCTTTGGAAACAATAAAGATCCCTGGCCTATGCAGGCCCCTACTAGCATATTTAGTGCCAGTTACATCACCGTGTCACCTGTCACGGATCGTTGAATACCAGCTCCCAGGACTCAGGGCTTGTTACTAAGCTTCATTGATGAAGGCCACAAATGCAAGATTTACTAAGGATATATAGGAAAATTTGAATAATTCATTTTCCAGTTATGTCAAATTTACCATTCAGAATGTTATAACCTACACGTAGGAAAATCTGTCTTCCGAACATGTTTAGAATTCTTTCTGCCACAATCATTGCATTTCTAGAATGTGATCTCTTTCAGTGTTGCCCATACTACTGCCTTCGTGCGTAGCTATCAATGGAAGCACAAGAGAGTAGCCCATGATGAAAGCAAGAACAGTGGTTCCATGTACTCAAGAAGGTCTGCACTTTGCTCATACGACTTAAGACCCCAGAAGAGTACATGATATAGCCATCAGAAGCAAGTGAAGCCATCAGTGGTCCCATTGGGTATCTCAAAAACCCTTGGAACAGATAAGCATGGCCGCCTCTGGAAGATATTGGAGTACATCTTGGGCCTTGGTGAGGAGCTAGTTCAGGAGGTTATGTGACTACCCTCGATGAGCAGTGAGGATTGTACAAAGGGAGAGGAAGAACAGTGAGGGTTTGAGAGGTCAAAAGGGATCATAGATCAGCAGAGTCATAGAAAAAAGCTGGGAAGCTGTGGGTAAACTAAGTAGCAGAAACAATGAGTGGAAAGGTGAGGAACTTTGAAAGAAGAAGGCACATCCAAGAAACATCAAGTGGTCTCTTGTGGCTGAGATAACATGTATTTATGGGAGGTCAGGATAGAAGCCTGGTACAAGAGCAAAGGGAGATTTGGCTGTCTTCATATGTCAAACTAGGGAATTCGAGATTTATTCTGTAAGCCATGGAGTCTACATGTAATATTTCAAATAGAAGATACACACAACTGGGCTGGAATCTTAAGAAAATCACTGTAGCACCAGAGGGAAAATCTGACTGAAAGAGAGGGAGGTTGGTAGGTGAGAAACCCAAATAGGAGGATATTGTAATTATCCAGTAGAAGATGAGGAGCGTTGAAACTGAAGTGGGCAAGTAGTCATCGGACAAGAGAAAGCACAATAGATTCCAGATGTGTTTCAGGAACCAAACAGGCAGGATGGTGTGATTGAGGGGTGTAGGAGTGAGGGTCAAGGAGTAGTCCAGGATAACTCCCAGGTTCTACCCGCAGTGACTAGGTGGAGAATGGTGTCATTCCTGAAACAGGGAACAGAGGAGGAGCAAGTTTGGCAGGAAAGAGTATCAATTCAGGCTGGGACTTGCTGGTCAAAGGAGCTGCAGAACATAGAAGAGGTTGCCAGAAAACAGAGAACATATTAAAAGCCAGGAGTGAAGTTTTTCCTTGAAAGGGCTATAGAGTCCACAGAGAAGATTCTAGAATGAGAAGGAAACTCAGAGGAGAATCTGGGAACCCGTGAAATTTAAAGAATCATTATAGAATAAAAATCAAGAGTAAAAACACAGGAGACCCAGGGATGAAGTACGTTTCCCAAGTACTGGAAACCACACCCAGTTCCTCGGCCAAGTTTTGACAGTCATCTATCCATACACACCCATATTCCCTCCTTTCCAGTGATGAGCAAAATCACAACCTGCATCCTCACTGGATTTACACAATGCAAAACTTCTTCAGAACCTAATATGGTTGCCCTCTTGAGTCAAGAAAAATGAACACAGCCATTGGGTCTGTAAAGCATTGGCCTCAAAAACATGGCTTAAACTTTAGGTAGGATATTGCCTACGGACTGCATTGCCCTGAGTACAAAAGACTAGAGCTTAGGTCGGCACATAAAGGTAGAAAGACCTTAGATTTATGTGTTTTCCATATTCAAATGGAGAAATCAAGGCCAAGATATTAGGAAGATCGATCATGGAACAAGTTGACCACATTAGTGTGGCCAAGTTTTCTGAGCTAGGTTTAAAAATCTTACGAGTCAGAACACTTTCCCGAGTTCTCTGTCCATGGAAACAGGCACCATAGACCTAGTTTGGGAACCAGTGAGTCTGCAGTTCCTCCAGCTCATTCGGAAGCTCCTAGGATGAGATGCAATCCTGGGAAGGCCCGGGTGGTTAAAAAACCTTGGAAGTTGCTGCCCTTCCTAGGGCTCCATGGACTGTGTTTGCTACACAGCCCTTCCTCTCTAGGCCACGAGCATCTGTCTTTGTCCTGGGCAGGATCTTTGGGGGGTCCTTTAATGATCATGCCAAAGGGAACCAAGGAGGTAATCCGTCTTGCAAAAGTGATCTTTCTTGAAACTACCTTGTGAGGTAGGAAACAACTATCTCCCTGAAGACAGCTATCTATGGGTGAGCATTTTCACAGCTTCCTCTCTGCCATCTCTGTCTCTGATCTTACTTTGCTCTGGGCCTTCTCACTCCCAGCTACTGAAAGGATCTTTTTGAAGCAGGCTTGTGACAACACCACCCTCTACTTGGGAGCACTCAAGGCTTCCTTCCACCTATAAGCATCTGAGCAGAATATGCAAGACCCTTGCTACAGCCTGACTCTGCTGCCTTCTCCCAGGTCCCCCCAGAGTTCTGTCGCTTTGGTCTCTTCCAGCTTTCTAAACACACCAGGTATTTGTATGCCCCATGCCTTTGAGATACTTCCGGTAGTGCTACTTTTCTTGGAATCCCTTAAAAACAATTCCCATTTACTCTTATTTATTTAAATACTTTATATCTAGACTTTGAATTTCTTAAAAACAGTGACTGGTACCTTAACCTTGTTATCTGCAGCACTGAGTTCAGGCTTGTCAGTGTGTGGGAATGAATGTTTATGAGCCAATCAGACCCCTTGCCACAGACAGGAGGAAGAAAAAGACTGAGAGCAGCCATACATAATACAGAGTGAGCCTCCATGTTAGTGCGAAGGGAGACAGTTAGCGTTATCATTAACTGTCACAGTGGCTGTGTTTCCATTCAGTAGGGGAATCCATTTTCAGCTCAAACCAAATTCAGGAATTTGCTTTCCCCACCTCTTTATTATTAATTCCTCCCAACAACGCTAATCATAGATGGACCATGGGGAATTTAGGAACCCAGATTATGGACCTTAAGTGTAGCTCTGGGCACACAGGACATGGGAAGGGCTTGATACATGGAATAAAAAGCTGGGGCAGCCATTTTACACAGCACATAAAAGGATGCAAAGCTCCTTAGGAACATTTAGGAATTTCACTGGTGGGCCATTAAAAAAAAGAAAAACACTTTTGGGCAAGAGCACAAGAAGCTGGGAATTTCTGCAAACAGTAAGATGAGGCCAGATATGTGTGAGCAAGGGGAGCAAAATATCTTCAGAAAAAGCATCTCCATGAAGAACACAGGCCATTCTCTTGGCTATTCACAGGTCCATGGTGATGACAAAACAGAAGCCTACGCAAGACCCTCACACTAAATCTGGGATAGGATGTTTCCATTCTAGTGCCTTCAAGTTACCCACGAATGTTTTTCATTCTAAATGTGGGCATAGTATTATCCATTAACATTTTTGTTGTCTTTATAAAGTTTTAAATTATTGGGTCTCTTCAGTTACTACCGAATGATGCCCATGCTTGTTTCCCCTTAGTTGATGTACATCCAAGGAAGGTATGTCCTCATCAAGGAAGAGACCAGAAAGTGGGGAGCAGAGCCCAGGACTGAACTCCACCTGACACGCCATTTTCACCTTAGTTACAGGTTTAGTACAGCCCTGTGACCAGGGCTACATGGTCACAGTGGTTCTTGAAGCTCCACACTACATACAGATTTCTCCCAGAATTCATCACATAAGGAAGGGTGGGAGGAAGGTCCCAGGGAAGAGCAGAGACCATTCTCAATCCTCTTCTTTACCTTGCCTGTCTTCTAACATAGTGGTAGCTATGTCTCAGCAAGAAGGTTGCCATCTTGGACCAGACCAGATTAGGAGTGGAGGTGAGGAAAGGAGACCAGAGCGCCTGCCCCATTCAGTCAGAGAAGCTGCCCATCACCACACTGTCCAAGGAAAAGACAATTGGATGCATTTCAGCCACATATTGTAGAGACATGTGAATGTGGTGTGTGGATTTGTGCAGGGGTTCAAAAGAGGATCCTGGGAGGGATTACAGCAGTGAGGATCCAACAGGCAATTCTTCAGGAAGGTGTGCCATGTAGACCAAGGATTAGGACAGAAGCAAATCTACTTCAACAAACAATTTAAGGTTCACCAGCTCTTACTATGCTCAGGCTTCTGGTAGGCATTTTAAAATCTATCATGGAGTTTGCCCTTCAGGATGACCTTGTAGGAAAGGCAATAAATGCCCACCTTTCAGATCAAGAAACTGAGGCCCATGAAGATATAAGAAGTTTGCTCAAAATCCACTCAGTAAGTGATAGGGAACTTAAATCCTGGTCTCCTGCTTCCTCTCACTCCCAACCCTACTTCCTCTCATGCAATCGTCCCTAGAGCCCGGGTAAGGTTGGCAACATTAATAGTTGCAGATGAAGAAAGAAAGGCTCAGATATGTGTCAGAAGGTACTGGAAACGTGTTGAGAGCTAATAAATTGGACCAGTCAGCACATTTTCTGAGGCAACTCCCCCTGCTGAGCTCCACCTCCCACAATCTCATTCCAAACTTTTAATGAAAAATAAACATCCCCCCACCCACACCCTGCTCACCAGGCCAGATCAGGCAATTACACAGTGTTTATGCGGGGAGTGGACTAGTTTTGAGAGGTCAGGTTGGCACTGAGGAATGATGGCAGTGAGAGAATGCAGCTGACCTGGCTGGGTCTTCCCAGCCTCCCTGACCCCTCTCTTTTTGCCCTTTCCCCTCTCGAACCAGCCTGTCCACACCAGAACTGCCCTGTCCTGCCTGGGCAAAGCAGAACCCACCAACATACCCAGGGGCCCGGAAGGAAGGATTTCACGTGCTTTCCAATCAACTGCTAGCACGAGGCTCTCCAGCACAGTGGTAGAGGGCACCAGAACTGGAACGACGCTGACCTTCCCTATTCATCCACGTTTGACCCTGAACGGCGGCCCCTTCTCTTGGAGTCTTCAGTACATTCGTCTGAAAAACGTGGATAATACTAGCATGCAGATCACAAGGTTAAATGAAATAATCCACATAAAAAGAATTACCAGGACCAGTTACAGGACACACTAAACAGACATCAGTAGTTAGCACTTGGTTTTGCCTTGTACTGAAATGTGAAGAATACACACACACACACACACACACACACACACACCCCTATCATTAGTACATAGCTCAGTGGATTTCCACAAACTGAGCACATTTTTGTAACCAGCACTAAATTCAAGAAATAAAACAATGTTAGCATCCTTGAAGCCCCCACTCTACATCTGTCTGATCACTATTGCCTTCCAACAGTATCCCCTGTCCTCACTTCTAACAGCATAAACTAATGTTGTCTGTAGTAAAGTTGTGCTATTCATTTTATTACTGTAATTTAATATATTGAGGAAGTAAGATAAATCTTTTCAGGGCAATACCTTGTTTAGTTTTCATATTAGCTCTCTGATACCGTGTACTCACATTATCCCCTTGTTATATAGATAAAAAGACAGAGAAGATTCTATGGGATCTGCAAAAATTCTGGCAGAACTAAGTGAGTTTAGCAAGATCATGGCATACAAGGTCAAAATACAGACATTAATCACATTTGTACATAGTAGGTACCATCAACATACCATTGGAAATTGACATGCAAAATATCATTTGCAAATCTCACCAGTTATGAAAGCATTTTAAAAATGTGAAATACTTAGGGAAATATTTAACAAAATATGCACAAGAATTATACAATCAAAATTATAAAGTGTTGTTGAGAAAAATAAAATGATTTAAATAAATGGGAGCATACACTATATTCATGAATTGGAAGACTCAAAACTGTTAAAATATAAATTTACTCCTAACTGGTCTATAATTTCAATGTAGTCTCAATCAAAATTCCAGAAATGTTTTTTTATAAGTTGACAAGCCGATCCTAAAATGTAAGTGAAAATACAAAATACCTAGAAGAGCCAAAATAATTTTGCAAAAAAGAAAATTTTGAATACTTCCACTACTTGATTTTAAGACATAAGACAAAGTGACAAGGACACAGACAGTATGCTATTGTCCTAAGGATGGACATATAGATCAATTTAACACAAGAGAGAGTCCAGAAATAAACCATAAACATATGATCAGTTTGTCCTAAATAAATACGTCAAGGTAATCCACTGAGACAAGGATAGCCATTTCCATAAGTCATGCTAGAATAACTAGACATGCATATGCAATAAATAAGTAAATAAATAAAAAGAAGACTCTTGGCCTTTGCCTCACATCACAAATAAAAATTAACTAAAAAATTGATAAAAGACCTAACTTTAAGGTTAAAACTATGAAAGATCTACAAGAAGTAGAGAAAATTCCTTGCAACATTAGAAAGGGCCAAGTATTTTGGCATAGTATCTAAAAATTTGACCCATTTTTAAAAATGATAAATTGGACTTCATCAAAATTATGTCTTTTCCTTAAGAAGTACAATTAAGGTAACAAAAAACAAGCTACATACTAGAAGAAGAGTCATAACACAGGTATGATGAAGGACTTGTGTTAAAAAAAAAACCCTGAGAACTCTATAATAAGAAAAGAGCTCACATTTTTAACAGAAAAACACTTCTAAAGAGAATATATACAAATAATCGACATATACATGAAATATTAGTCACAAGAGAATGTAGGTTACAATCAAAATGAGATAACAGGGCATGATAATTAGGATGGCTGTAATTAAGAAGACTGACAACAACAAGTGTTGAGAAGGAGACAGAGCAACTGGAACACTCACACGCTGCTGGTGGAATGTAAAATAATGCAATCACTTTGGAAAAGTCTGGAAGTCTGGAAGTTTCTTATGAAGTTAAACGTACCATATAATACAATAATCTCATTTCTAGGTGTGTACCTAAGAGGTACACAGATGTCCATACAAAGACACATGTGAATGTTTAGAGAAACTTAATAGTTACCTAAATCTGCAAACAACTCAAATCCCCGACAACGAGTGAACAGATACACAAGTCACAGTGTGACCTACGCAATGGTATCATACTCAACAGTAAAAAGGAACAAAATACCAATGCATGCCATAGCACAGGTAAGTCTCAAAACCACCTTACTGAATGAGATGAGCCAGCACGCAAGAGAATAAATGCTATTGTTTTATCTGTAAGTTCTAAAAGGGATACATTTAATCTAATGTGAAAGAAAGGAGGTCAGCGATTGCCTGGGTCAGAGGTGGGAGACTGGGGAGACAGGGAAGAGTAACCAAGAAACTTTTGGTAGTGGGTGGAAATGTTCCTCTTATCGATGGTGAGTCAGTGGCCATATTCATTGAATTGATCATTTAAAATGTATTCATTTAGCTGTGTAATAATTAACCCTTAAGTATTAATATAAGAAACTTTTTTTAAATAAGCAAATAATGAAAGCTATTGGTTTTATTAGTATCACTTCCTATGACTTGGGAAATGTGCTGAGCCTTTTATGTGTATCATCTCATTTAATCCTCCAGATAGTACTCTGGTGTCTGTATGCTAACATTATGCCCATTTTACAGAGGAGAAAACAGACTCACGGAAGGATGTGGACTAATGTGGCCAAATTTCTACCACTAATAAGCATTCCAAGTTAGAATTCTGGTAGTCTCAGCCAGTGAGTATACTACCCCCAAGGCAAGAAGTCTTCTGTAGACACTTAGGTAATTCTCAATAAATTGTTATTACTGTTGAAATTTTCTTGAGCTATTACTGTAGAGGTAGTACTTAAAGCCCACCGCTGGGAGTGTCAAGATCATGGGGCTTCTGATTTGAAGAACAGCTTAACAGAAAGGGGGAAGAGTATCAAGATACTACCTGGATGAGACAGATTTCATCACAAATCGTAGCCAGTAGAGAGCTGGGCAAGGAAACTGAGGCAGAAGCTGAGTTGAAAGAAAGGGCACACACACTGGCTACAGCATGAAAGATGTAAGCACTGTGGGAACGCACACTAGGCCTGGGGTCCCAGGTAACAGAAAAAGCCAACCCCTGGCCAGTGTGGACATAAGGTTCCCAATATACTTACTACAGCATTCACCATGGAACAAGGGTGGAGCAGGCTCAGCGGGGGCCAGAGGAGGAGCCAGTCTGGAGAGCCTGGCCTGGCCCGCCCCACAGAATCGGAGACCAGTCACTCCTGGCAGAATGGAAAGTTTGCACATGGCTGCTACGAACCCCTGATGCTCATCTTTTGAATACCAGGAAATGTTTTTTCAGGAAATTTTCCTGCTTCTCTGACTCTTCAGTTACAGAGAGTGAGGTCACACCCTGTAATCATGACTTTGGCCCTTAATTATTCATCTTGTGCTGCTTGGGATTGGCGGCACATGCTCGCTGGGTGACGAGCTCTCCCCCAATGCTTCTCCCCACCTGTTGCCTTCTGGCTCACTGCCCTGGGAATTTTTTCAGGTACAACTACACCAGGCTGAGGAGGGTGGAAGAAAGAGGGGCAAGCTCTGGGCCCCAGCTTGGGAATTAAGTGAAGAAAGGCAGCAGTAGACAGAAGCAACAAGGCAGAGAAAAACACAGAAGGACCCCTTCCTTCAAAGTCTCAGGTGCAGGAGCCCCATTTAAAAGTGCAGTACACAGAGATACTGAACCCAGAAGTGTGAGCCATAGTGATGAGATTTCTGGTCCAATGCAGGAAATATTTAAATTCTGTCACTTAAATTGCCCCCAAGACATGCACAGGTATGTGGTTTGTGCCTTCAGCCAGCAGAATTTGCCTTGTCAGAGACCAAAAATTCTGTTGGGTTCATGAGAGCCAGTTTGGTATTATCTTCGAAATGTCACTGAGAAACAGTCATCCAATGGCAGTGCGCCTCTCCTCTCTTTATTTCTTCTGTAAAAGTGTGAGTGTGTGTGTGTGTGTGTGTGTGTGTGTGTGTGTGTGTGTATCCCGGGGAGTGGAATGAGACTGAAAGGCTACACCAGTGGTGACAAACCTATGGCAAACCTATGACAAACCTTGTGTTTCTATTTTAAGACAAAAGATGTTAATGTATGAGTTGTTTTTTCTAAACCAAAACCTCAGTACTGAGGTTTAATTGAGTTGTTGGCACTTTGTGATAAACAAGTGGCTTCTGGGTTGCAGTTTGGCACTCAGTCTCTAAAAGGTTCTCCATCATCGGCGTCCGTGGAGGACAGACTGAAGGATGCAGAGAGTGGCTGAAGTGCTAAGACAAGGACTGCCAGAGACGCTCCCTGAAGAGCCAGTCAGAACGATGGTGTGAATGAAAATGTCCCAGCAGCCAGAGTGAGGACTGGGCTAGACACAGATCGGGAAGAGACGACAAGAGGCCTGAGGCATCAAGAGTGGAGAAGAGGAGATGGATACTAGAAATTTGTCATTTTTGTGCGTGTGGCTTTCTATCATCTTTTCAACAACCTTGTGCAATTTTGGAAAAGCAAGACAGAGTGAGGTCCAATCTCCAATGCAAAAGTCAGAACCCAAATGATTCCCAAGTTCTTGACCACTCTGCCTCAGCACAGGGGCATCCCGGGACCATTAGATGTCCCTTCCAGAAAGCCGTCAACACGAGGAACTAGCCGTGTCAGGTGCTCACTTACAGTGTGGCTGGCGTAGGCAACGACAAGACATTCAGCATCTGGAGCGTATTCACCAACCCAGAAGCAGTGGCAGTACTGCTGTCAACCATGCTTTGCAATAAACTCGGGCTTCTGGTGTCTAGATCTGGGCATGAGCAGCAGCAAAGACAGTAGTTTCATCATTAAGCCAGATATGCAAGGTAGTCTCAGACATTCTTAGAAGCTTGGCCTCACGCCAATTTCTGCATCGCATCCATTAATTCTGGGAGCGACACAGTACATTGTGCTAAATTTCTTTTCTTCCTAGGTATATATTATAATTGCCATTTTCAACTGGCTAATATAATCCTTAGCCATTTAGGGGAAATAGTAAGAGGAATTAATGAACTAGTGGCCGAACAACTAGTATAATCATTGACATATAGCAGACATTTTGTAAATACTTAAAACAGAAAAAGGAAGGAAGGCAGGCAGGCAACAAAGGAGGGAGGGGAGAAAGGAGGGAGGGAGGGGGGAAGGAGAGAAGGAGGAAGGGAAGAAGGAAGGGGTGTAGTATGAGAGAGAAAGAAATGTTAAGATGTTACATTTTAACAGGATGTCTAAGACAACCTTGTGGATGGTGGTACTATTGCTAAGATGTAGAAGACAAGACAGATTCGAGAAGACTAGTCAGGATTAGGAATGTTGAGTACAAGTTTCCTCTGATACACCCAAGTACGAATTTTCAGTAGATAGTTCCATATTTAGATTCAAAGTTCAAGAAGCAGCTCAGGACAGCAGATGATTCGGGAGTCAGCGGGACAGAGAGGTAAGTGAGTTTTTGCAAGTGGCAGAAACTATTTGGTAAAAAGAGGAAATGGCAAAACATAGAATTCTGAAAAATAAAAGACTTTAAAAGATGATTTGATGAAGGGTGGTGGACAAAAGAGATTGAGGAAAACCACCAGAAACTCAAAGAAAACCAGGACATGCTCTGGAGGGCTGAGCCTTGTGGCCTGAGATGTGGTAGGACCAAGAGTGAAAACGAGAAATCTTCCTGCATGGATCTTCACTTTCCCCTCCAGCCTCTTTGTCATGAGCAACCTTGACCCAGCTGGTGACATGGGCCAGGCATTAAGCAAGGCGATTTCCATCTGTTATCTTTTTTATCCTCTTAATCGCACCATGAAGGATTCTTGTATTTTCCACACTCATTTGATCAGGAAACTGAAGTTCAAAGAAGTAAGGCGACTCGCCCAGCTTTCCCCAGAAGCAGTGGCTGTTAGAATTGCTCAGCAAGAGTCTTGGAGACTCTGAATGAGACTGGAAGGAGGAGGCTTCCAAAAGAGGAACCAGCTCACATTACAGGAAACTGAGGCGTAGAGATGTTAGTTGCCTGACATCACACAGCTAGTAACTGGTTATAATCCCAGGCCAGCGTGCCTTCAGGATCCTATAATGACGATAATGATGATGATGACAACAACAGTAATAATAGCAATAATTGCTGCTATATTATTGGTGTGTTTCATGCATTATCTCACTTAATCCTCATGACAACACACTGAGGTAGGGTTATCAGAAGCCTCCCTCCTTCCAGGGGTGTAAAGGCTCAAACTGCCACCGTGAGCAGCGATAATCCTTTTTCTGGGGCTTGAATTTGGAAGTGGGCATGCAGGACAGAATAGAGGACAGGATGCCCAGCGTGGCAGATCCTGGTTTCTCAGATCCAGAGAGCCGGCCCCAGGGAACAGACAGCCCAGCCCAGGCAAGGAGATTTCTGCCCAAACAAACCGCAGAAGCGTCTGGGGCACTGCTGTCTCCTGCCCTCTGCGAGCTTGTAGCAGCTTGTGCAGATCCCTGGAATGAGACGATCAAGGACTGACTGACTGGCCCTCCTGTCCCTCGCGCCAGCAAGGGAGTCGCCCCATGCCATGGGGCTCTTCTCTCCAGGCCCGCCCAGATGCAGGCACAGTCCACAGGCCGGGTGGTGGGCAGAAAATGGTCCTCCTGCAGCGGGCCCCAGAGGACGTGTCAGCGCCGGAGTGGGACTCTGTTCCAGGGTTTTCTTAGTCTCTCTTCTAGAACCAGAGGCTCTACAAAGTTGATTGCTTTTCCTGTGAAGTCACATTTGAAACAGTATCTCAGCAATCTCCCAGCATATGGTACTTGACTCAGTGGGCCTCCTCAATGCCTACAAAGATGTTCATGACATAGGAAAGATAATAAATATTTATTGGGCATTTACTGTGTGATGGGCAAGGTGCCATGAACCTTAACTCATTATCTCCTTCAATATTCTCTACAACCCTATGAAACAGGCCTCTCTTATCATCTCCATTTTACAGATGAGGAAATTGAGACCAAAAGGAGAGATGGCTGCTCGAGATCACATTATTAAAATAAGGCAAAGATAGGATTTGACTGGAGTTCATGCTCATAACTGTCCCATTGTAATGCTGTTGTACAAATGAGCAAAACTCTGTGTGTGTGTGTGTGTGTGTGTGTGTGTGTGTGTGTGTGTGTGTGCCTGTGTGCATGCGCTGAAGGGCAGCCTAATTTGACAGCAATATTTGTAAAGCTTGGGATTCAGATTTAATTCTGCTGTGTGGAAGCTGTATGGCGTTGACGAAGGGACTGCACATCTATGAGCCTCCGTTTCCTGGCTGACTTGTTTACCAAACATCCAACTGGGGGAAAAGAAGGTGAAATGTGGCCCTGAGAAAACAAATATGAACGCAGTAGAAATATAAAGTGTGTGTGCATACAAATATTTGTGTGCCTCTGTGTGTCTGTGACTGGAGGAGCTCCCCAGGCAGGTGTGTGCATGTGTGCATGTGCATTTGCACTGAACAGGCCTAGCAGAGCTCACATCTGTCGTCTCTCCTGAGAGCCCCAGGTAGACACAGTGGGTCTGGAAAAAGTACCCAGAGCTCACTCCTTCCACCCATCTGCCCACCAGACTTGCAAACCTTGCTTTGCCCAATGCTGACAGCTGCCTCCCAGCTGTGGAGGTCTGGGCACACATGACTGGAAGCCCAGGCCAATTTCAAGACTGAATACATGCTCAACCCCTCACCCTGCCCACTGGCCTCTTCTTGACCTCAAACTGACCCCTTACAGATTCCCCTCTGGCTGGGTAAATAACCAGACACAGTGCCCCTAGAAAAGAGAGCCTCAGATGATATGGAGGGGGCAAAGTACAGAAGGACTCTCATTATGCTATCTCAATACACTAAGTAAATGCACTTGACACAAAAACGAGGACTTTGGCTTTCCACATTGAGGGAGTATGCCATAAATCTATGTCAAAAACATCAAAAGCACTTGAAAGTCACTTTTACAAGCCCCATTTAATAGACGTGAGAACTGAGGCTCAGAAATTCAACTGATTTTCACAAGGTCACTGAGCATGTAAGCAGCAAAGACAGGATCCTGGCCCAGCAACGTTCTACACCAAACCTTATTATGTTTATCTCCATGTGTCCAAGTGCTATCAGTTCAGGGGCACCTGGAACAGTCATAGGTGAGAGGGCTGGCTTTGACCTTGAACCTGCTTTGACCTGGAGCCTTAGCCAGTGAGACAGAGCACAAGGACATGTCTCAGCCTGAGATGGTGCCAGGGAGAGCGCTGACTTGAGGGCCAGTGAGGCAGCACTCAGAAGGACATGCGTTCTGTGGGCTCAGGTCCTGTATCTGTAAACCAGTCTAGTTCAGCACATCCTTCAGGGTTGGCAGAGACTGGGAGAGCGTCCAGGTGCGAAGAGCAGCAGGTGCATGTGTACAGAGGGGAGACAGAGGTCCACTGAACAGCAGGTGGCAGGGCTGCAGAGGATGCATGGGCCAGTCCTGAAGGTCTGGTGAAGTCATCTAAATTAGTTTCTCATACCTAGTAGCTTAAAACATTAGATCGCCACAGACCAGAATCCTACCGTCAGCTTCAAGGGCCAATGTCAAAATGCTGGTGGGCTGTACTCCCTTCAGTGGCTCTAGAGGAAAATCCATTCCTCATCTCTTCCAACTTTGAGGGTGCGCAGCTTCCCTGCATTCTGGTCGCATCACTCTAATCTCTGCATCCTGCTACATTGCTTCTCCCCTTTGTCTGTGTTCTCCTCTCTGTGTGTGGCAAATCGTCCCCCGCCCCCTTCTCATAAAGAACATGTGCTCGTATCTAGGGCCCACCCAGATAATCCAGGATAATCTCCCCTTCTCAAACTCCTTACCTTAATCACATCTACAAAGACTTTTTTCAAAGGAAAAAATGAAAGCAATATTTACAGGTTTCAAGGATTAAGACCAGAGATCTTTGGAGGTAACTTTTCAGCTGATCATCACCATCTAAATAGGTACATACTTTCTCCTAGTGGCAGAGGAGAGCTATTCAAGTGGCAGAATGCCATGATGAGGTTTATTTTCCAAAACAAATGAAGACTCGCTCTCACAGCCTGTCGCAATTCCACTTCCTGCTCAAGATTTCTAAAAAGTCTCAGAGATTTACACTCTTTGGCTCCCTCTCCTCTGAATTCACTTTCTCACTTACATCTGACCTCCTACATACCTACTCAAACATGGAATTAAATCCTTTCTTGCTTTTCATTTAAAAGAAAAAAAAACCTAATCATACAAAATATGTGTGTGTCGATGACTTTACCGAACGTTTCAGTGCCAAAGAGTGTTGATATCATAGAAATCAAAGCATTTTAAAATAAGTACTAAATACCTTGTTTTTATGCATCCTTGAGCCACCCTGACTACCAGTCATCTGCTGGTGGTCACCTCCTAAGACTTACTCTACCACAATGCCCTTTCCATCCCTCCACTTCCTGTACCATTTTGTATTCTGTTACACCCCATCCCCATATTCTTATAATTTATGTGGCTAAACAGTAAATATGTGTCTTACTCTTTCTAAATGAAATATTATTATTCTAAGCAAGGGTAACTCCCTCCCCAAGAGGATCCCAAAATCCAGCAATTAAAATGAGAATATTTTGTCCCCATTGTATGTATGCGTGAAAGCATGCTGTAGTTAAACATATTTAAAGAGACATCATATATATAAGTACACACACAAACCTTCATATGCTTCAAAGGTCACAGCTCAGTTCCAGCTTGAAAGAAGCGTGTTCTAATGTCATCACCATGAACAACCCACCTGTCTGGTTGAAGCTGTGGTTGGCGGTGGGTAATTAGTATTCACCTGGATAGCCAGGCTCAGGGTTCCTCTGTGGGTCCCAACAGACTGCCTCACAGCAAAAGGCTCTCCTTTGGTGTAATTACCCATTCCTTGCACACCAGTCTCCCTGGTGTGATGTCAGCCCCTCCACATTGTTTATTTTAATTAAAACAGAAATTGCAGGTCTTAGGTGCTTGTAATTACAGCCCATCAACTAAATTAACTGAGGGCCCTAATTAACCTGAAACACGTCTACCTGGCTGTAGGTGTAAGTTTGGACTTGACTGGTGAAAGGGACCGTGCTGGCACGGAAAAGAGAACCAGAGAAGTGCGGGCTAAAACCAGGGCAGGGCCCTCCCCCTCCAAGATAGCCGCGGGTGACTGATACCTCCAGACCACGAGTTTGATTTCATTTCCAAATATACCATTAGCATAGGACATATTCAACGAAAATATACTGATAACATCCAAAAATGAATTAATGCAATATCTGTGGAATAAAAGCAAACACGATAAAATAAACCACATGATCATCTCAATAGATGTAGGAAAAATCATTTTACAAAATTCAACACCCTTTCATGATAACAAAAACAAACAAAAAGAACTCAACAAGTGAGGCACAGAAGGGAACTTTTTCAGTTAAGTAAGTGACATCTATAAAAACCCCACAGATAATGTCATACTCAGTGGCGAAGTACTGAATGCTTTCTCTCTAAGGCCAAAAACACAAGGGTGTCTACTCTCACCGCTTCTATTCAACATTGCACTGGAGTCCAGCCAAGGCAGTTAGAAAAGAAAAGATATTTGCATTGGAAAGACAAAAACAAAAACTATCTCTATTTTTACATTACATGATTCTATAAATAGAAAATACTAAGGAATACACTAAAAATAAATTAGACCTAATAATTAATGTCATCACCTCAGCCAACCCACTCATCTGGTTTGAGCTGTGGTTGGCAAGTTAGTTATTTAGCTAGGTTGCAGAATACAAGATCAATATACAAAAATCTATTCTATTTCTAAACACTTCCAATAAAAAAAATCCAAAAATAAAATTAAGAAAACAATTCAATTTTTAAAAGCAACAAACGTAATTAAACACTTGAGAATAAATGTAACAAAAAATGTAAAACTTACACTCCGAACACAACAAAACGTTGTTGGAAGAAGTGAAAGAAGACATAAAATTGGAGAAACAATCTCTGTTCATGTATCAGGACATTTAATATCATTAAGATGACAATATTATCAAATCCAATGCAATCCTTATCAGAATCCAGGATGATTTCTTTGCAGAAATTGGAAGCCTAATTGTAAAATGTATATGTCATTACAAGGGCATCAAAACCACTAAATTAGTCTAAGTAGATTAGTTCAGTATTTGTTTAAGACTGCGGCAAATGGGGAATAAAAGGATGGTAGCTAAAGAGTGCTGCATTCCTTTTTGGGATAATGAAAATGTTCTACAATTTATAAGGCTACTTGGATATATCTGAATATTCTAAAAACCATTGAAATTGTATACAGATATTTCTCAATTTACACTGGGATTACATCTCCATAAGTCCATCACAAATTGAAAATACCGTGATACAAAAACGCATTGAATACTCCCAACCCACTGAACATCATAGTACCCCGCAGAGTATTGGTTGTTTTCCCATTGTGGTGACGGGGCTGTCCAAGAGCTGTGGTTTGTGGCTACTGCCCATTATCAAAAGGGGAAGTATCTTACTGATTATCACCTGCCTGGGAAAAGACCAAAATTCTAAGTACAGTTGTCAGTGTGAACCATTTTCACACCATCCAAAAGTCAAAATAGTTGTACCATGCAAACTCAAGGATCATCTGTTTGTTGAGTGGGTGAGTTTCATGGAATGTGTATTAGTTACTTTTCTAGAGCCGATGGTTTGCAAGCGAGCAGATTTAATTCAGGACATTTACACCTTACAACATTCACACACACACACGCCAAATCCAGAAAGAGTGCAGAACTTCTGTCTATGCGCTGGAGGCCCAATCAAGGGTTGGGAGCCCACAACACAATCTCATGTAAGTCCATGCCTGCAATAAAAGGCTGAAGAAATCTATACTGGCACCAGGGAATGACACTCACAGTGGAGATGAAGACCAGAGCTCACCCTGAAGCAAACGGCAGCCATCCTCGACGACAGCAAGGCCCCGAGCTCCTTCTACAAGGAGAACAGCCGAGTTCCCTCTGGGAGAAGCAGCCGCAACAGAGCTTCTCTTGGGAAACAGCCAGCCACCATCTTCTGTTCCCATTCTCCTTTATGTTGTGTCCGCAACAGTCCTCAGGTGGATCCTCTACACCCAGAACCACACCAACTCAGTTCAGCTGGGTGTTCCTGCTCAAACTGACTACAATTTGAGCAGGAACACCCCAACCGTGAATTACATCCAGAACACCCAAAATGTGAATTACATCTCACTGAAGCTATTTGCAATGGTGAATACCTACTATGTGCCAAGCACTCTACTAGATGCTAAAATAAAAGCCAGTAATCTGAGTGATTTTTGTGTTTTTTTTTGTTTTTTTTGTGGTGCCGGGGATCGAACTCAGGCCCTTGTGCTTGCAAGGCAAGCACTCTAATCACTGAGCTAAATCCCCAGCCCGATTTTTGTTTTTTTAATCATGCTGCTTCTATGTTTTGAAAATTAAGAAAAAGGTAAGAAAGAAAAGAGAAATTGTCCAAAATCACGTCCAGTGATAACTCATTTACATTTTTGTGCATTTTCTCAGTCTTTTGCACACAGAAATCTTTTAATGTATTAGGTACCATTTCAAATATCTTAAAAGATACTCATACAGTAAGCCCTACTTGCCTATAAAATAAACCAACTTAAAGAATAAAATAGTATTAATAGAAGGAAGCACCATTAACATGCAAACTATTTTGAGGAAATAGACTATGAAAGACAGAGATTGTCAGAAACTCACCACAATGTTACCATTCAGTGTTACCATTGAGGGAAAACACAAGTTTAACAAAACTGTGTCAAAGAAGTTTGGGTTTTTTTTTTTTTTAATCTTTGTGAATGTAAAATAAAATTATGTCTTTTATTATAATGTAATTGTTTCAATAATAATAGGAGTTTTTTATAAAGTTATTGTCTTGATGCTTCAGCAAATCGTATGTGTAAGGCTTTTGGCCATTTCTCCTCTAGTTTGTGTTTTTGTTATTGTTGTTGTTGTTGTTGTTGTTACTGCTGCTGCTAATTTTAAAATTTTCTGTATCTGTTAAGGGCAGTAACTCTTCCGCCATATTTATTGTAAATATTTTTCCAATCCTGACATTTTTATTTTACTATGGCCAGTAACATTTTGAAAACATAGAAATTATCTTTGTTCAGTGTCAAAGATGTTACTCTTATCCCTCAGATTCCTTCCATTGTTCGTAGGTTTACAATGTCTTTGATATCTGAAAAGTCAGTTAAATATTTGTTATACAATATTCTAGTTGTAATATAGGCAATCTTAACTTTTCACAATGATGTAGTAAGTAAAATTAGTGTACAGTGTAAATGCCCAAAGAAAGAACTACTTGTATTTTTAAAAATTAACTCTTTAATCCATTTATAATTTAGTTTGGGAGATGACAGGAGGTAAAGTTCTAATTTGATTTTGTTTTAACGTTCATTGAAAAATTCAGCACTTCCCAATAATCAACATTCTATTAATCTCATAATATGCTGTATAATCCAAGACTCTCCCATCTAGTCCATGATATTATATATTTTATTGGTGCATATTAGATATACATAATGATAACAGTCATTATAGGGAATTTGTACCTGTACGTGATGTATCTTGCTTCATTTTTTCCCCATCTCCCTCCTTATTTACAAAAGCTTTGTTCGCAATTTTTTCTTCTATTCCTTTTTTTCTTGTCCCTCTCTTCTTTCCCCCTCCTCTTCCCTTGTTCCCCTTCTCATTTGAACATTTTCTTCCCTTTTCCTAATATATATTGTACATTTTGGTACTTATTTACACTTTCGGTTTCTCACACCAGAGAAACAATGCAGTATGTAAACATGTGTGTCCAATTTATGGCATTATATTTTAATTGTTGCATAATGTATTGTTTTAACTATTTTACATGTAAAATTCATTATTATGACAGTCTTATTTCTGTTGGAGGTGGTTCTTGTTTGCCTAACAAAATTTAGAATCACTTTGAAAATTAAAATTGCAAACTGGTGCTAAATGCACGAATTAATGTTGAATAACTAACATCTTTGCAAAATACAATCTTATGAACTAGGAATACAGTTGTCTATTGTTGCCTTACCATCTAGCTTTACTTCTTGGCTAAAGTTTGCAGATCTAATTTTATTTCTTTACAACATTTTACAATTAAAACTTTCACTATAAAAAAGAATTTTATAGTGAGCATGTATTACTTACTTCTCTAGAGTCAGTGGTTTGCAAGAGAGCAGATTAAATTCAGGACTTTTACACACTGCAACATTCACACACACAAGCCAAATGCAGGAAGAGTGCAGTACATCTAGCTATGCATTGGAGACCCAAAAGATCCAATCAAGGGCTGGGAGCCCATAGCAATGTCCCATGTACATCTTGTGTCTGCACTAAAAGGCTGAAGAAATCTACACTGGAGCCAGGAAATGACACTCACAGCGGAGATGAAGACCAGAGCTCCCTCAAAGCAAACAGCAGCCATCCCCGATGACAGCAAGGCCCTGAGCTTCTTCCAGTCTCCTTCAGGAGAACCAGCCGCAACAGAGCTTCTGCTGGGAAACAGCTGGCCACAGTCTTCTGCTCCTGTTTTCTTTTGTGTTGTGTTGGCAACAATCCTCAGGTGGATCCTCTGTGCCCAGAACCACACTGACTCAGTCCAGCTGGATGTTCCTGTTCAAACTGACCACATTAATAAGTCCATCACAGAGCATTTGTACAGATCTTAATATTCACATTTCCTATATTTACTTTATTGAATACTTGTCCATATATCCAACTATCCATATTTTTCTATTTTTCTGTTTTTTTGATGCACTTTAAGTTGAATAATGTACACGTATCAGTACATATTCCCCTAAATATTTCAAAATGCATATCATTAAATAGAGGGCAGCATTTTTTTCTTTATTGATAAAATTTACATGTAATAAAAGCACAATTCTTAACTAGATAATTGTGGAGTTTTGACAAAAACATACACCTGTGCATCCAAATCTTTATCAAGCCAAAAACATTGCATCATTCCAGAAAATTCCCTCATCCTACTTCCTGGAATTTCCCCTTCTGGAATTTCTATTGTGATTAAATTGAATCTATCGGTCAGTTTGGGAAGAATTAACATCTTAACCACATTGTGTCTTCCTATCCATAAATACTCATTGATTTTGATTTTCTTTAATTACTCTCAGCACTGTTTTGTAGTTTTCAATGTACAGGTTTTCTATGTATTTTATCTCTTCCTTTCCTGTCTGTATGCATTTTATTTACTTTTTAAGTTTTGGTTTTATCCTTGTGGCAATGGCTACAAGCTCAGTGCAGTGTTGAACAGGAATGGTGAGAGAGGGCATCTTAGCCTCTCTTGCTCTTAGTGAGAAAGTGTTTGATATTTTACCAGTAAGTACCATGTTTGCTCTAGCTTTTTAAGCAATGGCTTTTTCAGATTGAGAAGTTTTCCTTTTATTCCTAGGTTGCTGGGTCTTTACCATGGATGGTTCATTTTCATAAACTGTCTTTTCTTTTTGTATGCTTCTCTTATCTGCTCTGTTATTATGGTAGATTGCACTGTTGGGTTTTCAAATATTAAGCCAATTTTGCTTTTCTGGGATATATCTCTCTTGGTAATGAAGGATCTACTACCCTTTTTATATATTGCTGAACTTGATTTCCTAATATTTTGTTAAGTATTTTTGAGCCTATGTTCATGCAGCATTTTTCACCACTAATTCTCTTTCTTTTATTTCAGAGGAAGGAGAGAAATTCTGCTAGATATTACAATTACAGTTTCATAAATAAGTCCAATAAAACAAGCTGGAAAGTGTTTCCTCATCCTCTAATTTCTGAAACCGTTCATGAAATATCAGCATTATTCTTTCCTTAAATATTAAGAGATTCACCAATGGAAAAATCTAAACCTGGAATTTTTTTGGAGGAAAAATTTTTTTCTTCTGTGCCTCTCTATCTACTTATCGGATTTGTTATTTGTTTATCTGTGTCTTGGGGGAAGGAGTTTATTTTACAATCTGCTATTCTTTTTTTTTTCCCAACTATTTACCTAATAGAGATCTTCTCTAATGAGGTGGAATATTTTCCAACTCCTGCAGCCTGATTGTCTGACATTCGAAACCAACAGGATCCATGAGAATCTTCAGCCTCCAGCAGGCCCCACCACTCAGTCCATCCTTGTCCTTGTCCTCGTCTATGCAATATTTCCAAGGTGTCCACTCATCTCAGTACCAGCATTATGGCCCCAACTTTCTACCTCGGCATTTCATTTGAAAAATACACATGATCCCCAAAACATACATGAGCACAGCAAAACTTGCTTGCCTGAAAAAGCAACACTCACAGTCTTGAGAAATGGCCATCCAATTTTTTTAATTGCTGCAGATGCTATGTCACTGAGCCAACACAAAGAGAGGGAGAGGGAAAGAATATCTTCACTTTTATGATGGTGTTTCTATGTCTTCATTAGAGAGGTTAATTGGACATCAAGAGAGGCTGTGTTTAGGGCAGCCATAGCTAGCCAGATTCCATTTTAAACTGGAATTTGTCCAGCTGATTTCTTTGAAAACCTATAACGCTCTGCTCTGCAGACACCCTGTTGGCTGATACCACGGAAGTGCCTGTCACATAGCAGGCATTCAGCACATGGTGGTTGATTCTTCTTCCCTGCTGCTGGCTCTCTTCTTCAGTAATTTCTTACATATACTTACCTGGGCTAATTGTTCTTCTGAAATAAATTGTCTCTATTGCCACAATGCAAGTGAAAAACCAAATGACCACTCAGAAATGGGGGATTCCCTTAAAGAAAGAGATAGATGTGGCCCCACTGGCCTCACATTTCCAAAGTCTTCCTTCATTCAGCTGCACCCCCGGCTACTGCAAAATTTTTACAACATGCTGTAAATGTCAGGCTACCTGAACCTACTCAGTTGCTTCTGGTTCATGTGGCCCAATTGACAGAAAATTAAGTCCTGGATTTTAGATGTCTGTGAAGGAAGGAAAACCATTGTCCCACAACAGCTACAAATAATGTGCATGCATCTGTACACTTACCTGCTAACAAGGTGTTTTAAAAGAGTGGTTCCAAAGATCAAAAATGAGGATACCCTCACAGGGCACAAGCCTGAAGAGTATTGATAGCTAACAACATTTTGATTATCCCATTTCATCAATTAGTTCATTCATTCATTCATTCATTCATTCATTCGATGAATTCCACATCGGTCCACTGAGTGAGCAACTTCTGTGTATTATGTTTCGTTCTGAGTCCCTAGTTATGTGTCAAAGTCACAAAAATGTTACCTCCTCAACTAGAATGTAAGTTCCTTGAAGATAGAGCTTTACTGGTTTTGATCACCATGATCCATCCTGCCCATAAAATGAAGCTTAGTATTTAGAAGACAGTCAGTGAATATGAATTGGATTCCATGAATGAATGAACTGGCTGATTGAACGGAACTCCCAAAAGAGAGATTACCTGCAGCCACTCACTAAGAGTTGCACCTGCTCTGATGATACAGACACATTAACCAAAGAAAACGATTTGGCTGGAAGACAAATATTTCCAATCATAACTATCAAAATCTGAGAAATTCATCAATTTTTGCAATGGATAGCACAGCCAGATGGAATTCTGTAAGAGAAGCGATTTAGTCCATTCTTGGCCCCAGAATTTGATTTAATTAATTAGGCCCAATAAATAAAGGTACCCAAATTCTGTTGACCCTCTAACTTCTTTCCCTGCCTTCTCCAGATGAGTTCAACTCTTTAGCATATACGGACCAAATTGGGGAGCTGAATCAAAGCAAATTGTGGCAAATTGCGGCAATTGATGGGAACCCAAGTCAGTTCTCCAAAATCACCAAGGAAATGACCTCGACATCCTTCAGAGCCAGTATTTTTTCCTAATATGGTGCTTTCTTGTAGGAAAAATGGGAAGATACGGGGGTCCAAAAGCACTTGGTTTGTTTCTTCTTGTAAAATCGCACCAACAGGAGAAACTAACGTGTGGACTGTGAAAGCAGGTTCACTATTGGATCTCCAGTAATACAACAAAAATATAGGTAATTTCACGGCAATGAAAAATAAGTAAAGACTAAATGAACCAATGAATGAATGAGTGACAAATATAAACAGAAGCCAAGATACAGGTTCCATGGCTCCTAGTAATCCAGAGTTTAAAACCATTCTCCCCAAGGTCTAAATTCTTGGCCTCTGAGTAAACTGTCTCCAAGTCCAACTTCAGGTCCTCTCTTCCCCTCCTCCCCTCTCCTCTCCTCTCTTCCCCTCCCCTCCCTCCCCTCTCCTTTCCTCTCTTCCCCTCCCTTCTCCTCCTCGGCCCTCCCTTCCCTCCCCTCCCCTTCTCTTCTCTTCTCTTCTCTTCTCTTCTCTTCTCTTCTCTTCTCTCTCTCTCTCTCTGCCCCCAGGTCTTTACCAGGTCTCTTTACCTCTCCATTCACCTTACTGACCACAATATGATTTTCTTGTTCACCAAGTTGTGTTCATCTAGCTCTTCTATCTCACTAATTCTGTTTCTTCAAACCAAATACATTAAAAAATAGTCCCATTCATGCATACCCATCTATGGCTCTCTTCTAGAAAGTCATGTTTCGAACTTATTCTAATACTTTCTTCCTGACAACACACGATAAAAACTTTTATTGATTAGTATTATCTATTATATGAAATAGTAAAAGAAAAAGCCCTTTTCTTAGGTTTATAAACACCACTTGTTGACTGTGGCTGAGAACACCCACTCTCCTACATCCCAAATCCCAAAGTCTTGCCATACTTTTGCTCTACGACTCCTCCCACTTCTTGGGCATAGCCGGTTAGAACAGAAGTCAACATCTGCCTCGAACCAGGCCAATCAAATCTCTTCCTGGGATGTGGGATTTCAGCACACTCCATGATGGCCACTGGAAGGGCTGCGATCTTGAGAAGCTTAGGATCACTCAACATGCTGGCCTGCAAAAAAGGAAATGAAGAGACACAGGCATTGAGGCAGAGAACAGGGACAGAAAGAGAGTGTTCCCCGGGTCCCATAATGCTCCGTATCCCATCCGAGTTCCTTCCTGAGGCCAGGCTGCATTCCCTAAAAACAGCCTTGCGCCCTTACAATCACGCCTCCAATCATGGAAGTTTAAGCTAGTACAAATTTCTGTTATTTACGACCAAAGAACTCAAACAATGATGGAAGAGTCCTAACAGGCCCGGCTAAACTGGGATGCTTTGTTCTCTCCCATCGATGGATGGCCCTATGAGTGCCCTATGAGCCGAGCAATATGCTAATCACTTGGCAATATATAAGCAAACAAGATCACAATGAGATTACAAACTCCCATAAAGTACACATTATTGCTATCGTACTTAATTTACATTTGAGGTCCAGAGAGGTGAAAGTAGCATTCAAATCATATGGGCAATAACTGGCAGAGCAGGATTACAAAGCAGGTAATTTGGTCTCTGAAACCTTACTCTTAACTGCTGAGCCACAGCACATCCATGATGCCCTTAGGGAAGGTGCCAGGGGGGCTATCCGTATGGCGGCATCTCTGTTTCCAGCACAGCAATGAAGTCTGCACCACAGGCCTGGCTGAGAGGAGGGCACAGGTACCACAGAGGGTCTCCTGCCCAGGAGCACTCACTTCTGTGAATCAGGAAAAGGAGCCGTGGGGAAGATGCTGGGGTCACCTGTGGGATGGTCTCTGGCAACAGACGCATTTAACCTCGACAATCACCCGAGAGACGTTAGGCACCAGCTTGGTCAAGGGTGGAGGGTGGACACACACAGCATTTTTTTGTGGCCTCTGCATTTCCAAGTGAGCTACCAGAGGTATGTGGCTGAAGGGAGAAGGGGCAAAAGGCTCTCCCTTCAGACACAGGAATATTCAGAGTCTGATACTTAGAGATTCAGTCATTAGAGGGGAAGAAAACAAATGACCAAAATACCCAAATACTTGAGTCCTTTGAGGGACAACTAACTCAACTATTAGAGCTGCTAATGACAAAGCAAAGACAGTATTTCCAGGACATTCCCAAGCAGACTTACTGGTTTTTTAATTGTTTACAATTAAGAATAAAACATGGACCTTTTTCTTAAGGTGATGTGCAGAAAAGAAGGAATTATCTACCTTTGTTGTCCAGTGTAGTGGCCTGGTGGCTATTAAGCACTGGAAATGTGCGATCCAAATTAAAATATGCTGGCAGTGTACAATACACACCAGATTCAAAGACTGAGTATTAAAAAAGTAACGCAAAATGATTTACTATAACATCTCACATAAGTTGCATGTTAAAATGATCATACTTTGGATTTATTGAATTAAGTGAAACACATTGTTTAAGCAATGTAATTTAAATACATTAATTTCATTTGGTTTAGCTTTTTAAATGTAACCCCTACAAAGCCTCAAACTGCATTGATGGCTCATCAACTATTTCTGTTGGATATTTCTGGTCTAGACAATTTAAATGTACATGGTGGGCACAAGTCTCAGTTTGGTATGGTCGCCACACCCAAGTTCCACATATTGAGTGATTTAAACAGTAGAAATCTATTTCTCACAATTCTGAAGACTGGAAGTCCGAGATCAACATATCAACAGAGTTGGTGCTTTTGAGGTCTCTTTCTTTGGCTTGTGGATGACCCTCCTCCTCTCCCTACATCTTCACATGGTCTTCTCTCCCGATGTCCTAATATCTTGTTATAGCAGCACCAACCATATTGAAAGAGGACTCACTCCACTAATCTCATTTAAATATAGTTGTCTCTTTAAAGACTCTTTTTCCAAATACATTCACACTCTGAGGTACCAGGGGCTAGGGCTGTAATATACGAATTTGGGAGAGACGTAGTTCAACAGGATGTCATGGCCCTGGATTTAAAACTTGTGTTCAGCATTCACTAGTTACATAATCTTCAGCAAGACATTTCTCCTTTCTTTAACAGAAATGTCTTACCTTTAAAACAAGGATCATTCATTATTCCACAATATTCTTTAAATTCCTCTTAGGTGATAAAGTCTGTGCTGGAAATTTGAATGCAACAAATATGAACACAGCTTGAATACAAAAGATCCAAGAAGTGGATAAGATAGTCATGATGCGATAGGAAAATTCTATGGAATTGCAGTTTTGACACAAAGAATCAGAACTCCAGAGGGTTTGTGAACATTGAAACTGTCCAGAGAGCAGGGTGCAAAATTTATTTTTGAAATAAAGATTTAAAAATAATTTAAATAGTTTCTGAAATAAAAAAATAATCCAAATTAAGTACAAATTTTACTCATCAAATTGAAAAATCTAATAATGATAATACCCAGCTCTTGATGGGATGAAGAGGAAAAAAATAAAATTTTATCACTTGTGCTGGAACTCTAAACCTTTTGAATTTCTTAAGAGATGCAAAAATCTTACAAGGTACATACCCTTTGACCAGTTAATTCCACTTCTCAAAATGTATTCCAAGGAAATATCAGAGATATAAATTATATAAATGCAGATATATACTCAAATGCACTCATTATAGCATTTTTTAAATAGTGGAAAATTTGAAAAATACATCCCACAAGTGCATTGGTTAGATATATACTGGTACATTCAGAGAAATGGAAAAATGTAGCCTTTAAGATTCATATTAGAGTGAGATAACGAATAACTTGAGGAACTGCTCAGAATAAAATGTTAAGCAACAAAAATGTGATATAAGTCATTATTCAGTACGATCCTGATTTGCTTCAAAAATATATGTACTGATTTAAAAAACTTACTGAAAGTGAAATGTTAACAGTGGTTACTTCTGAGTGATTACTGCTCAGATTGTAACTGTTTTGTTTCATCCCCATAGCTAGCTCTCAGAAAACAGGTAGTCTTTTGGTAATCGGGAATATATAAATGTTACTGAAGTGTTTTAATTTGTTGTGGTCTATTACGGGTTATAGTTTATCCTTCTTTTGAAAAAAAAAAAAGGTTTGTACTCAGCATTCTAAAAGTCACTTAGAATTGGAGGGACAGGGCAGAAAGAGAAAGAGAGAGAGAGACTAACTTTGGTTTCTCCACCATACTTTGAACACCACAGGACACGTTCACGTCATGGCATAGCCTCTGGCCTTAATCTTTCATGTCACAATATTTCTATGTCACCACTGAGTTGGCAAAGTAGGTGGTACCAGTCTTCTTGGAAGCAATTTCCACACTGAGATGACTAGTACTTACTTAACCTTACATAGAAGCAACTGTAAATCACGTAACTATACACTCAAACTAAGGGTACCGCCAATTTAATTTCTTCTTAGCCAGATGCCCAAAGTCCTTGAAGCCATGCGACAGTGCAGAAAAACAGAAACAACAGTACAACTGTCAGAAAGGAAGAGGGAGTGACTTTAACCTATTTCTCCTTCTTTTTTCTCCCCCCCCCCCCGCCGCTTCCAGTGCTAGGGATTGAATCCAGAGACGTGTGTGCTAAGCATGCACTCTGTCACACAGTAAAGCCCCAACTCCTTGGTATCTTATTTCCCAAAATTTCCCATGAGAATACCTTGCTAGGACTCAGCTGTGCAGGAAAGCTGGCTTGGACAAAGAGCTCAGTAACTCTGGGAAAGTGCTTGGGACCAGATTGCAGAGGGCTTTGAAAGTCAGGTGATGGAATCCAGCCATAAGTGTCCTGGAAGAGGCAAGCTATGATGGTAGGTCCTCTTACAAGGAGAACAGCATTACTTTGTTTTAGGGTGATAATTCTGGTAGTAATAGAAAGGGCTTATTGTTTTTCTTAGTTTCTGCCTTTAACTCACTGCATTTCTTTTTTATCTCTTTCCTTCCTTTCTTCCTTTCTCCGTTCCTTCTTTCCTTCCTTTCCTCTGGAAATCAAACCCAGGGCCTCATGACGCTAAGCAAGTATTTTACCACTGCCTACACGCCCAGTCTTAACAGTATTTCTTACGTAATCCCCTCCCGCCTTAAATCGAGAACTTTATATAAAAGATTTGGTTATTTTGAAAATACAACCATAAACACCTCCCACCAACCAATTCCACCACACTAACTTACTTAAGTCACTTAATTATTTAAGTCAATAAAGTGGTTCGGAATATGGACTGCAAGGTAGAATCCCTGAGTCCATAACTTGGCTTTGCCACTTCCTAACTCTGTGACTCTAGGCCAATTGTTTAAGCTCCATGACCTCAGTGTCCTCATCTATAAAATGGGAAATGCAATAGAAGCTGAGTGTGGAGTTACTGTGAAGATGAAATGAGCTAACTCCCTCCAAGCACGTGGCACAATTCCTGAGTCAGTGTTAGCTGTGGTTATTATTTTTGCCCAGTCCCTTCTTCAAGCAGATATGTTTTATGGAATCCTCACCTTGGCACGGTCTCTTTTATGGTTCCTTATCATTAGGTCAGTCATTAAAATATTCAGAGCCAAGCAAAACATTCGACATGAAGCGGCAAGTTGGCTGTGTCGCAGCTGGTTCTAGAAGGGAGGACCTGGGGGGAGCTCTGAGGTGTTGGGGAGATGACTCACTCAGAAGGGACAGAGAGACAGAAGCCAAGTCAAACTGTGTTAGTCAGGACTCTTCGGATTTCAAGAGACAAAAGCCCGACTGAAACATAGTTTAAGAACAAAGGGACAATAGGCTCTTACTCCCCAAGAGAAATGGGGGAAATTTGCCTCAGGCACATCTGGATCCCAGCACTCAATGAGATTGTCAAGTGTTTCAACTTTTCTCTCAGCTTCATTTCGCACTGTGTTTCCTCATTTTCTCCTCTAGCTGTCATGATGCAGAGGAGAAGGGCATGTCCCCCAAAACTCCAGGCTTGCTTAGTTCTTGCTTCATAAAGAGGCCAAACAAAACACAGATGATAGGCTCTGCTTCCCAAGGGTCGTCAAGGTTGAGGTTCGCCGCTGGGTCTCCAGCTGTGTTGGTCAGCTATCTGCCACTATCACAAGATACCTAAAATAATCAAATTATAAAGAGAAAAGGTTTATTTCAGTTCACAGTTTGGAAGTTGCAGTCCATGACAGGTTTGTCCTATTTGTTTCATGCCCTCGGCAAGGCAGCACATTAGGGCAGGAGCAGTTCACCTCATCACAGGCTACCAAGCCAAAGAGGGTGGGGAGTTGGCAGGGTCCCAGTGACCCAAAGACCTCCCAGCCGCCTCCACTTGCTAAAGGCTCCACCACCTCCCAGTAACACCACCCGGGGAGCGCATGGACTTCCAGAGGACATCTATTGAAACCATAGCACCACCACCCCAGAAGTTACAACTGCCCTTGCAAGCCTCGTTTCCCACCCACAGGATGTGGGCGTCTTGGAGGCCCCAGTCCCTGGGAGTCTGTCTCCCGCCTGCTTCTTCACAAGAGGAGGCCTGGCCTGGAGGCTCGGACTGAGTCAGGCAGTGGGCGTTCTTAGGCCGGGAGGCCGCTGAGTCGAAGGGCCACGAGCCAAGGCTCAGGCTGCTCATCCTGCTTCTCTTGGGTGGGTGGTGCAGAGCGAGCAGCAGGCCGTGCAGGGCTGCCGTGCATGTGCCGCAACTGAAGATGGTGATGGCGAAACACTCGGGGGAAGTTCGGGTGCCAGGTGCCTCTCCTAGAGGTGCATTAAAAGTGTCTGGCAACTGAGCAACCCAAAGAGCAGGCATCTCTGGGGAGTTTCCCGGCAGAGGCCTCATCAGCTCCACTCCTTCCCGCCAGGGGAGGGAGAACTCTCACACTCGGGAGCACCTGGGCTTGCCTCCACCCAGTCCAGCCTGCAGACTCCTCCCTTTAGCTCACAAAGCCTCTTTATTCATAAATTAAGAACCATAAATTGTATCTGGTATAATGATGGAAATAGATTTATTTGGGTCCTTTACTTTTCTTAAGTCAGATTTAGTAAAGAATATTTTTCACAAAAGTGTCTCCTTCAAAATGATTTCCAATATTTTAGTACAGAACTATTTACATATTCTTTTGTTATTTGTAATATCTATTGCATGTACAATCAGACTCTCCATTTTTTACCTTTTTACAGTCTGCTCTTTATTTGTTGATCCTCCCAAAATATGTTTTACATTATTAAATTTTACTGTTATTTTATTATCCCCTTCCTGGGTTGCTGAACCTTTTGAGTTTTTAATCTGTTTTTCTTTTCCAATCTCTTAAACTCAACATAAATATTTAAAGCTATAAATATCACTCCAAGTACCACTTTAGGTGCAATCTACAAGTTTTGATATGTAGAATTGCTATTACTCTTCAGTTATAAACATTTCCTGTACAACACAGTTTGTGATTTCTCATTTGAGCCATGAGGTGTTTAGAAGTGTGTGTTAAAATTTGGTATATATATTATCTATTTGTATCTATAAATAAATATGTATACTTTTTAAAGCTATTTTACTCACATTGTGTTCCTATCATTTACATGGCAGAATACTTGACAAATGGAAGATGATCAAAAATTATTGTAAGACAGGAAGAGAGAAAGGGAGAGAGGAAAATAGAAAAGAAGGGAATGATGAAAAGAAGGATGGAGGGAGAATGGTTGCCAAATCTTTGACCAATTCAGCAGGGACAGTTCTGCTTCTAGGACAAATGCTGGGACAGTCAGAGGAGTAAGCAGTGAGGCAGTCATGGCCCCCCGTCCCGATCCTGAAAGTTTCAGAGGAATTTGGGAAATGCCCGAATATCAGAGCAAGTTCCGCTACTCTCCGTGCTCCCCCTCCCACCTGTGGCAGCCAGGTGCCCACTGCCAGCTGAGGTCGACAGGCAGCCGAATCTCCTGGCAGCCCCTGCGCGCTCTCTCGGATGCAGGAGGATGCCAGGTAAAGGAATAAACTGAGTGACTGAAGCAGAGTTTGGTAAAATGTTCACAGGTCAGATAAACGGACACATTCGTCTGGCTACAGAGAACACTGTCTTCCTTCAAAACTGTCCCTTTTAAACTGTCTGCTCATCCCTGAAGAAGGCTCAAGGGCCACGGGACCCAACATGCGCTCTTAAACCTCCATTTCTTAGCAGTAGAACAACAGTGACAGCCACTAATCAGCCCTGCTGGCCACACAGTGTGGCCCACTCTGTCACGCACTGTCCCGTGTGGTCATGGGTGTGCTCCCACTGACTCGTAGCTCTGAACTGGTCAGCTGCCTGTCTAACCCAAACCCACTCAGCATCCTTCCCTTCATCTGCCTTAAGATCTGCATTCCCACCTGGCTTCCTGGTTGCTTCAACCAATAGGAAGCTGTACAGGGTGACTGAAAGCAAGACACTCTAATGTCCCCCATTCTCTCTGCTTCCTACGGCGTCTGTGGCAGTGATTATGTCTCCTTCATGGTCCCCTCGCATTGGGAATAAACTGCCAAGACTGCAGAGGTCTGCTAATAACACCTCCTCTCAGGGTTCCTCCACTGTAAGGGCACTAGCCCTTTCTTACTTTTGCTAAAATCTGGATTATCTCTCAGTTTTTTCAGCCACTTATATGATTAATCCTCTATATCAAATTCCCTCCATTTACAGTATCTAAAAAATTCCTTTTCTTCACTGGAAATTAACTACTACGAAGCAATTTACAGATGGACCTTGAAGCGAGACTCAGAGAAGTTGAGGCATAAGGTGTGGAAATACCAGTAAAGAAAATACCAGCAGAGTTCTGGATCAAGTCCAGCGCCAATACGTAGCAGCTGTGAGATCTTCTGAGCCTCCGTTTCTCCTTTGGCCAGTGTAGGTGAGGGTGGTATTTTTAACGTTTCAGCCAATAGTTCTAATACTTCACCTAAGCAGAAAGCCTGGCACATAGCTAAAAATTGATAGATCTAGGATCCAAATTTCCTATTCATTTCACAGTCCTCTTGTCAAAGAGCCTGAATCAGGGTTGTTATTGAGTTGGGTTTCCATGAAGGTGTTTCCTGTGCCAACTTTGTGGTCTAGACACCTTCCTTAGAGATTTCCCTCTAGGAACCTTTCTTCTCCCTCCGCTGTGTCTCCCACGTAGAACTGCCCCCACCAAGTACAACTGGTTCTCAGGCTGGTTTTCCCTCCTTAGTTCTCATAAGGGACAAGGCCTCAGGCACCGCTGCAACCCTGACTTGCAACCCTCCAGAGGACTAGCAGAGACCCTAACACACAGCCCAAGGCCCTCACACCCAGGGGCCGCCTGACCCAGGCCAGAGGTATAACTGCATTTTAAAGGCTACCCTGGCAGTCTGGAGTTGACACTCCTCACCACAAGCTGAAGAAGCCAGCCTCCAATGTCCATGTTAAACCCAGGCTGGGCACACACCAAGGAAGAAAAGACTGATCACAGAGCATCAGATCCTGCCCTGGTTTCATTTGGGTAAAATACTTTGGGCCCAAAGACTCTAAGCTTGGCATCTACCACATTTCATCTTTACTTCTTTTGTCTGGGAGACACACCTCCTTACCCATCAGTGATGAAGGCCCTACTATTCACATTCAATTTCAGGAATGAACCTCTGGCATCCACCAGAGACTTGGACTCCAAAAGGAAGTTTGCACTCGTACAACACTCACTCATCAACGTCCAGGACATCATGGGGTACACACTGGAGTAGCTGCACTCTCCACACATCTCCCCGTGGAGTCTCCTGGATGGTTTGTTTCCATGGATGTGCCCAAGTCCCAAGAAGCAAGATTCTCGGTGTATACATGTGGTCACTGACATGGCCGTTCATTTATTCGTCAAAACTGCTATTATTGCCAACATCATTTTCTCTGTAGACAGAAACAAAGTGTTACATCATTTCCTCCAAGGGAGGAACAAAGCAGATGCAAATCTGTCCCTTTATGAGATAAATAGTTTTCATCACTTCTTACATTTAAAAATTGTTCTAAAATTCTCATCCTTTTAAGAAATGCAGGAATACTGTTAGGAAGCTGATAATCTTTCTTAACTCCCAAAAGTACGTATAGTCTTACATATTTCTTACTATCTTTATAAAACATATATAGGGCTGAGATTTTGAGGAAATGTGTTGCTTTATTTTGGTTTTGCTTCTGTTTTACATAAATAGAATCACTATATAAATCATTTGGTAAACTGCTTTTCTCAGTCAATAAATCAGAGACAGCACGCTGAATCAATCCATTTTTATCTGATTCTTACCAATAACTATATCACATGCCATGATAAAATGCATTCTACCACTCCTCTATTAATGAGTGGTAAATATACTTTCATGGAGGAAGCCATTGATATTTGAAGGTTTATTTGTTACAGCATCTGGCACCCTAAACCAATAGTTCTCCAGGTGTGACTCCTAGACCAGCAGTATCAAGGTCACCTAGAAAATGTGTACAAATACAAAATTTGGGTCCAATTTCAGACCTACCAAACTAGAAACTTTGGGGTGGGTTGCAGGAACCTGTGTTTTAACATGCCCTCTAGGTGATTCTGATGCTTATTCAAGCTTGAGAAGCACTGCCCTAACTCACAACAGATATTCACAGCCCTCAAGGAACATGTCTATTTGTTCGCCCTCCATAAGCAATTGCAGCAGTTGCGCCTGGGTGCCAACATCTTTCTAGAAAGTGTTTCCTCCATCTGCAGGAATCTAAGAAGTTTCCAGAGATGCAAAACTAGATGCAATGTGTAAGCAGCTACACAGTCACCAATTAATTTATTAATTAATTCACTCACTTATTCATTCTTTCAAGATGTATTAAATTCATACTGACAGACATACATCAAACATATGTCCCTGTTAAATATATTCAGAAAAGTGTGACAAGTAAATTTTCTCTGAATGGGCTGGGTGTCTGTTATAATATTTAAGCAGGACTGTTGGCTTGATTGGCTTTAAACCACCCAGGGGATTAGGAAAGCACACTTCTGGGTATGTCTGGGTGGATCATGGATGTGTGATCTTAGACACTATATCTGCTCCCTGGCCCCTTCCTCTAGTGCTCTTCCCCTTCTCTGCCACCCAGCCACCAGGAACTAAGCAGCTTTTTTCTGCCACACCTTTCCAACGTGACGTTCCTAACTTGGAGCCAGCTGACAATGGACTGAATCTCCTGAAACCATAAGCCAAGTAAACCTCTACTTCTTTGAGTTGCAGGTATTAGGTATTTTGTCTAGCAATGGGAAAATGGACTAATATAGCGCTTGACATGGATTCCACAGATGTAAAGAGGTTGCAGTTGGTAAGTTCTGTCTACAAAAGAGCAGTTATCCAGAAATGCAGTCATGGAAATAATACCAAGTGCCAAAACGTAAACAGTGAAAGCAGAAAGAACCAAGCTCGAACCACGGACTCCTCTCTCATCCACAACACTCTGAGCCTCTGTTCTGGAATCTAAAAGCCTGGGGTGATAATAAAATCTACCTGGTGGGCTGTTGGTCTAGGTTATATTCTGTAGCTCCCCAAGGAAAGTTCGTCAGTCTTGTGTTGATGCATCTCTGTAACTGTCAAGAGAATGAAAAAAATGAGGAAGGAGTTAATGAACAATCTCTTCTGCCTTTATGTGAAGTATTAGAGCCCGGGTCACAGCTCTCTTCCACAGGAGGCCCTGGGAGGCCTGGGAGGGATGGGGGTGAGGATGGCCATGGGGAAGGGAAGGGAGCCAGCTGAGAGGTCCTGGGCCTGGCTCTCTGTTCACAAGCTGGGGCAGAGGGTTTCCAACATGAGTGTGCCTTGGGAACAGGGTTTGTTAAAATCCCAATGACTGGGTCTCATTCCTGAGTTTTCAGACCCAGTAGGTCTAGACAGGTGCCTGAGAGTTTGCATTTCTAGTGTGTTCCCAGAGGATGCTGACATTGCTGGCCTAAGAGACACACTTTGAGGACTGTGGGGTTAAGGCATTGGCAGACGATGTTATGCATTCTCAAAATGTCAATAGCTTATCACAGTGCCAGCTGATTTCCCACTCGAGTAACTGTACGATCCAGGTGCTCCTGGTCAGTGAGAGTGAATGACTCTGCTCTACTCGTCCCTCTGCACCTGGGCCAGTGAGGCTCTGCCAGAGCGAGCATGTGGCTTCCAAGGTCGCGTTGAGTCCCGACATTCTCTCAGTTGACGCACAAACAAGTAAGGAAGCTTGACTTGCTTCAGAGGATCCTTGGTCAGTAAGACACGCACTCCTTTCATTCACAGGTATGGGCCCTGCCTCATGCAGAAGGACCAGCGGACACAACCCTGGAAGGGGCAGTTACATTTTCACAGTAGCCATTCTTCGCAGACCTGCAAGGGAAGCACACACCTTTAGGTTGGGCTGACTGTCACACATGACGAGTCCCTTCCCTCCCCATCTCCAAACCCCAGGTCTGGCCACTAGGAAGCAGGCTAGCCCAGCCACAGCCCCAAGCCAGATTGCTACAGGTGCAAATCTACTGCCAGCAGAGCATGCTATGGAAGGGTGAGAAGAAGAAGGAGCAGAGACTATGGAGAGATAGATTCCTAGGCCCAGGCCCTCCCTAGACCCCTTCTCAATGATACACAGATATAAGTGCACCAGTAGCTCCCTTCTGCCCTGTTCTCTGCAGCAGCCATAAGACATAACCGAACCACAGAATTTTGGCCAAGTAGAAGAGCCAACACTTATGTGACCTTGGGCCTCCCTGGCCCTGCTATTAATTGAGCACCTGTTCTGTGCCAGTCCTATGTAAACTCCACCATGCCCAGTCAACTGTCAATATGAACAGTGGCTCCAATATGCACCTGTGCATGGGAACCTTAGAAACATACAAAAGTGTGTATCTAAAAATATAATAACCTGAAGCTGGGGATTAGGCTCAGTGTCTCACAAGCGCAAGGCCCTGAGTTCGATCCCCAGCACAATAAAAAAAAAAAATTTACCCTAAAGTTCTAAGTCACTTGGAGAACAAAGCAGGACATTATCAGGGATTCATGCTAAGCTGTTAAACAGAGAAAAGATAAGTTCTAGAGCTCTGTTGTACAACATGGTGACTATACTTAATAACAATGTTATTGTGTTCGCAAAAATTGCTGAGAGTAGGTTTTAAGTATTCCCTTCACAAAAAATATATGTAATGCATATATTAATTCAATTTAGAATTCTTCACAATGTATACTTATGTTAAAACAAGTTGTACAGAATAAATATTTACCCTTTTATCAACTAAATACATAAAATATATTAACATTTTTAAAGAGGAAACATACATTTATAATGTCCTTAAAAGACAAAAAAAACAGGAGAAGAGCTATTAAAGGACAAAGTGTCATGGCTGGTGAATGTGTTTGGCGCCTTTGTACTGAGTCACATGGGCTAAACTGGAGCCATTTTCCAGAATATCTCTCTCGGCACAATTCTGCATCCCCTTGGGGTCCAAGAGATGTTTCATGAAGGAGCAGCAGTCAGTCTGTTCCCGCACTCGGAGGTGCACGTGGGGCAGGGAAGCACACCTCACGCGCCCCAGGGCTGCTGTAGCACACACACGCACATCACTGCTGGCCAGCAAACTCACCTGGTCAGTCTAGAGAAGAGCAAGGACTGCATCTCCTCCACTTCCAGCCAAGCCTTCCGCTCCAGCTTCCCCAACTCTTGGGCCAGGAGCCTGCCAGATGACATGAAAATGGACGTCAGTTCCCCAGCAGGGCACCTTGGAAGTTGGAGACAGAGAGGATGAGAAGCCAGTATGGATCCAGCGCAAACTTGTAGGTTCCAGCTTGGATTCCCATTTGTCTTTGCTCTCTGAGTCCTGTGTTTTTCCTTCCTGACTGCTTGCTCTGTAGCCATCAGCCCCAAATGCAGAAACAACAGCCTACTAGAGGCCATTTGACCAGCTCCCACCACCGCACAGGGCCAAGTCCTCACAATAAAGCCCCCCTTTTTTGACATTACTCTCAAGGGGTTTGCATTTTCTCTGGTAGAATCTTGACAGATGTTAGCACTTTTCTTCCAGCATTCACATTCACTTTTCACAAACACCCCATGAGGAAGGTGTTATTAGAAATATATATTAGAGATGATCAAAGTGAGGATCAGAGAGGTTAAGTCATTTGTCTGAAATCTCAGAGCTATTGAGCGGTGCTTAGGCTGGGATTTGAACCCAAGCCTCTCCAATTTCTCAGTGCTCTCAACCACTCTGATACTGCACAGATTCCTTGAGAAGAAAACTGTCCCATGAGGCAGGTGACTCAACAGCAGGTTCTCACCTGTGTCTGCTCCAGGACCCTACCCCCTACCCCCCACTCCCAGGCTCACTCACCGTTTCAGAGGGAAGGGCCATCCTTGACCAGCACCTGTCATCTGCAGGAGGCACCGTGTCCATACTCCTGCCCCTCCAGCTCTGGCCAGTGGTTCCCAGTGGGTTAATTATACCGTTTTCATCCTGAATCAATAAGAAAGGCAAAATGCTTTCTTGGAAGACTCGAAACCTAATTTAGAGCCCAGGAGAGAGTCTCTCTCAAGACCAGCTGCTTTTGTGTGAAGAAACATATTGACAGAGAGATGGCTTCAGAAGAAGACAGGTTCCCTCTTGAGTCCGGAGGCTACACAGGAGAGAGGCAGAGAAGGGCAGGCAGGAAGAAGGAGAAGAAAAGGAAACAGACCAAAGTGGAGAAAACAAAAATGACAGAGAAGAGGCAGAGGGGAAGCAAAGACATCAAAATTAACCCAGAAACAGAGAAGTAGGGAAAAGGAACAAGACACAAAAAAAGAAAGTAGCACAGGATCAGAGTCTGAAACGAACAGAAACAGAGAATGGATGAAAGAAAACGGTAGAGAAGAAATGGAAAAAACAAGAATGAAAGAATTGTGAACAGAAGAGAGGCAGAGAGCAAGAGGGAGAGAGAGAAACTGAGATAAACAAAAATAGAGGAGGAGAGAGAAGTCTGTGTCAGGTTCTTACCTAATGAACGCTTTTCCTTCTGGTCCTGCATTCTTTGGGGGCAGCCAGAGTGGGACTCCAGGCAGCCAGTGGGAAGGGGAGGTGCCTTGGGCGTGCTGGACACTGGCCACATTTGACACACCGCCAAAAGACAGATGTCCGCCTCTGAGTCAGCTCCTTTCTTCATGGCCCTACCTGCCCCACCTTTTGGACTAATGTTCCAAGGATAATTACAGAAAGCCTGCCGGACTGGGGATTTATGAGCCTGGGGAGAGCCTGACTCTGGAGGGGGAAGGTAGGTGAGGGGAGGAGGGTCACAGCCTCCATGGGTTGGGCACACAAAGTCTCTATTACCTGTCCAGGTTATAAAGCCAGCTTTTCCATTATTCAGTCAACCTTTCCTCCCAGCTACCAGCCTCTCCTTCCACCAACTTCTACATCTTTGCACCTAATGTTCTTCCCATCTGCCATCTTTTTGGCTCCTTTGTCAATTGCTCTACCCATTTTCCAGTACTTTCTCCTTTCTGCCATCTATTCCATTCACCTACCATCCTTCACCTACCTAGCTCCACTCACCCGTCAAAACATCTATCCAGCAAAGCTCCACGATTCAACCCACATCACATCTGTTTGCCAGCTCTTCCATTCAGCAGCCAAACCCTCTTCTATTGTCCCATTCTCCCTTACATACCAACTTTCCCACCCTCTACCGACTCCTTCAAATTCTCAGAACCTCAGTCACCACTATCACTCAGTTCATCTGCCAGACCTTTCATCCATGAATCAGGCCCTGTATTTCACAACCCCTTCATCATCTGACATTTTTCTCTGTCCATGCACCATTCTCCAAACTCTTCCATCCATCCACCAGCCTCCCCACCCACTTGCTAACTTTTCCATATATTTGTTAAGCCTGTCCTTTCCTCCAAATTCTCAATTGTCATTCATGTATCCTTTTCCAAATTCTCCTTCCTACTACCAAATCTCAGCTTCTTTGTATTTTTCTATCACTCCCATTGATCCGTCCACCCGCATACCAACCCTTCCATCCAGTGGGCCATGCCCCCCTCCATCTACACATACAACCCCAAGTCTAAAGCACCAATATGTACTCCTGTCCACCATCCCATCCATCCACCCATTCAGCCATCCTTCCATTGATAGGTCAGCTTCTTCCTACTGTTAACGACTTGTTACTTCCATGCACCAAGCCCTCAATACTCCAATTTCCTCTTAATGCACCCACTGACCTCATAAGGGCCCCAACCAAGCCCTCAGCATGGTACAAAGTCAGAAATGAGTTTGTACAACTCCACACCTGAGGTGTAAACTTGGTTTGAAACACACTGGCAGTGTAGCTCAGTCCAGGGCTCCCTGGCCTAATCATAGCTTTGGGAGGGTCTTCAAGGCCATTAAGAAAGCTGGACAGAGTAGAAAGGGAAGTGGGGGAAAGGTCCTCTTACCTCTGTTAAGGACGCTGGTAAAGTTAATTACAGCCAGCTCTGCACCCTCCGAACTAACTGGACAGCACAGAGGAAGACTCACCCCGCTGATTTCTGCCCTGGCCTGTCCTGCCTGCCCTAATAGGCACATCCAGGCCACAGCCCCTCCTCTGCCTGAAGCCTGGGCTTCTGAACTGACTCCAAAGACCCTGAAGAGGCAAAGCCATGTTGGACCAAGGCCCGGGCAGATTCGCCAGACTGGAGTTGTAAGCAGCCCCAAGGACAGCATGACCCAATCACTCCTCTGTGGTCCCATCCATCCTCTCAAATATCAGAAAATCTCTTGTCTACTTTATGGGCCAGAGTACACTCAAGCTAGGGAGATCACAGGTAACCCAAAGAGGTGGAAATTACATCAAACTAGATATAGGCGGTGGAATCAGCAAAACGTGCTTTTGTACTCTTCTTTCTGCATTTCCTGGCTGTCTCTTGGATTCTCTGAGCCATGGTATCCTTCGTTTTATAAAATACGAGTCAGGAAGCTCCTGCCTACTTATTACATAGGATCCAGGTTTTTAAAAATCACATATGTTGTATAAGCATACATATCCGGACCCACGGGAGGCCCCCATCAGGAGATGCCTTCCCCTCATTTGGGCAGTCCTAGTGGGTGAGGCCTAGGCTTCTCCGCGTATCAGGGAGAGGAGGACGCGTTTCTACCCCCAGCCCAAGCTGCCTGGGCTAAAAAGCAAGTCTCCCACACCCACACCAGACACTCTCTGTACCAGAATTTCCATTGAATAACCTGTCTTCAGGAAATTTTTAATGTCTGCAAAATGTTGAAATGAGGTGAAATTTAGCCAGAGCCAGAAACAAATTTCTTCTGCAAATCCCAGCCCTTGCTTCTGGCCTATGCCAGCCCCTGGCCAGAAATTGAGCTGACAAATGAGTGTGAGTTTCTGTGAGTTGGGTTTCCAAAGTGGCATTCAGCAAATGATCCGTCTAATTGCTTTTGATATCTAGAAAAGCTAATTAAGGTAATAATACTTGGCACTTGTATAATAATAATAAAAATAATAACCCTTTATATGTAAGGAGTGTCTTTCATCCAAGGATCACAAAGCCTTTACAAACATTAATTAATCCTCACAACTCACCTGTGAGGTGGGTGTAATTAGTCCCATTTTATGGCTGGATGAATTGAGGCACGGATGGAATAAGGGATGTGGTGGAGATCACACGCTGTATCTCCAGCCAGGACAGGGATAGCTCCAGAGATTCCGGAAGCCACTCTCAGCTTTCTGAGCTCTCCTTCTGACTCCCTCTTGGCTGTCTCAGGGAGCCACCACCACTTCTCCCCACTTTCATCAGGAAACAAAACTCCCTCTTGACAGCCACAGTGAAAATCAGAATGCCAAGATGATGCCAGACTCTTGGTCCAGAGCTAGTCCCTTCTGCTCTCTGAGCCTTTATTTCTTTGCCCATAAACCAATAGGATTGGGCTCCGTGATGCCTCACATGCCCAGTATTCAACCTATCTTCCATTTCTCACTTTACTGGTAGGTTTTGGGGGCCTCGACGCTACCAAAAAAGACCCAGGTTCTGCCAACATCCCGGAGTCATTGGGCTGCCAGATTCAGCAAATAAAAATACAACCTAGGTAGTCAGATTTGGATCTCAGAAAAAAAATCATTTCCTAAGTCGGGATATGCTTACACTAAGACATGATTTGTTATTTGTCTGAAATTCAAATCTAAACAGATGTCCTAGCTTTCCCAGGAACCTCACTTACTAGCCATGAGCTCTGGGCTGCGCACAACAGGAGATCGCTCACATCCCGATCTCAGGTCAGCCTCAGTATAGTGCTAGCCAGGCACCAGGATTCCCATTTTAAGCCTGAAACTAGTTTAGAGAAGGGCAATGGCCTGCTCAGCATCCTGCATCTCTCATCTCTCTGGACATCCCTAGAGTCTCCACTGATACCCTCAGTGATTCCCCAGTACCCAGAGGACAAAGTTCAAACTCCTTTATGGTACCCTTTCCGGGACCTGCAAATCTGACCCCAGAACCTGCCAGCCTCCCACTGTCGACCCACTGGCCACTGTCACATGCACGGCCAGGTTCAGTGTAGCTCACTGCACCAAGCACCCACCCTTCCTTCCCTCAGGCCTACTGGTCTACCTCTGGTGGTCCCTCCACCTGGAATGCGATTCTTCTGCCTTTTCCTGGAAGATGCCTGCATGTCTGCAGGGCCTTGCCAAACACTCCTACTCTGCTAACCTCTGGGCTACAACAGCCCCAGTGTTCGTGTGCGTGCGTGCGTGGGTGTGTGTGTGTGTGTGTGCGTGCACGCGCGCTTGTTCTCTGTACTCTGTTCTCCCATCACCAGCACACTTACTGATTATTTTGGCCCCATGCCTTGGAACACACTATTGCCTCAGCCTGGAATTCTAACAAAATCATCGTCCAAAATGAACCAAGTCATTCATTCAACTAATATTGGTTAAGCACTCACTATGCATCCCGTGTATCATCCCCACCCTCATGAAATGACCAGTCTAGTGCAGAGGTCAACAAAGTTGTTCTATAAATGGCATGCGCACACATCTGTGCTTCACACATAAGCCAGGAGCATCTACATCCAAGCAGGCAAACTCAAGCACAAACACAGATTCATACAGAGAAACCAAGCCCTGAATTCTTGCTTTACACCTGTGCGTGCTCACATATACACTGTACATGTATGTGCATGAACATGCTATGCACACATATGGTTCACACATCCATACCGTGTGTGAGTATGCAGGCGTCTTACACATATATGTGTACACGTACACTGTAAAATCCTGCCACGCCACATGTCCCACAGGAAGAACTGCCCGTGAAAATCACATTTTCGGCATTTCTGGACTACCAGCTCTGTGCGGTTCCTGTTGCCAGTCTCAGCTCTGAGGAGGGCCACCGGAAGTTCCCATTTCCCTGGCTGGCGAATTCCAGTCACCTCTGACCCCTGGAGAGACAGAAACTCCTCTGGCTTCCTGCCATTTGGCCAAGTCCTGCATGCCCACCACGCCCAGCCAGCATGTGGCATGAGGAGATAGAGCAGGGCCTGGTATCCAGCCTGGAGCGTGGCTACTGCGGTCAGGGTGGCTTCCTTGGCCTCTGGGGTCAGTGCTGGCAGGCTGGGGCCTCCAGGGAAAGACCTTGGGCTGCATCCAAGGCTGAACATCCTCTTATCTGGAGGACGCTGACAACTTTCCTGCTCTGCTTCCAACGCTTCTAGCAGCCTTGAGGAGCTCAGAGCCCAGCAGCCCCACCCACCGCCCCTTTAACTGCAGACCAAGCTGGCTGTCTTCCCGGCTCACACACTGCTGCTCAGAACTGGACAGCGGGATGCTACAAAGCTCAGAGGTGACAGTGTCAGGAATCAGAAGCTGGTGAACCCCAACTCCGCGCCTCTGCACGGCTGACAAGCAGCATACGGTCACTCTGTGGGTGTCCTCACTTTGGACAACACCCTCATTCAGTCATTCAGAACACGGGTGCTGAGGCTGATGCCTGGTGCTGGGGACTCAGTGATGGCTATACCAGAGTCACTGGGTACACTGAGGGAATAAAAACTCGGGCTCCAGGGGACCCCACCAGCATGACCTGCTGAAGCCAGGAAGGTAGCACAGAGAGACTGATATCTGGCTGGAGTCTGGAAGCCGAAGAGAAACGTGCGTGGGAGAGCAAGCTGTGGCACGTGCAAAGGGCCGACTTGGCGCTCTGCAAACACTTGCTGACTGAACAAGCAGGGAATTTCTGAAAGGATTTTAGTGGGGAAATTACATAGACTGTTGCTTATAGATAACACCTCTCACTGGCGACAGGGGACCTGTAGGCCTCCACTTCTCACTCAAGAAGTGGCTTCTTTGTCCCAGCTGGATGGATCTTCTCCCAAGGAGCCAACAACTCCATAGATTCCCTGTTTCCTGTCCCACCACACACCTACATATAGACAAAACCACAATACACAAACGCTCAGACAACTGCTATCTGCAAAGGCACATGTGCACATGGACACACATAGATATGTGAGCCAACCATACATGTGCAACCATATGCAGTTCAGGCCCCCCAGTAACAACACATGTAACAACAACACAACAACAGCAAACACCTTCATCCCCCATCCTCATGGGCCAGATCTGTGCATTTATTAACTCAGTTAATTCAGCCCCCTAAGGCAGGAACTATTGGGATCCCCCTTTTTACAGGTAAGAAAGCTAAGAGATGGAGATGTGAGTCATTTGCCCAAAGTCACAGAATTAGTAAGTGGCAGGGCTGGGATTTAAACCAGGTCACTGGATTTTAATAATTATGCTCCTAATCATCACAGCACCATGGTCTCAGTCTCCGTCCCCAGGCTCCTGCCCACTAACTGGCCTTCATACATCACCCACCTACCTTGAAGTCCAGCCATGCCTAGACCCTGGGGCCTCCCCAAACAGGCCACTTCTGGTCTTTGGTGAGTGTCTCTCTGTCTCCCTCCAAGGTTCACATCCTTGATGAGGACTGTTTTATTATCTGTTTACCAAACATATGTTAAGTGCAAACTGCACTTTAGTCTTTGTGCTGAGTATTTTATGTGCATTCTCTCACCTCATCCTCTCTGCAACCTCATGAAAGTTCTATTGTTAATGGCCTCATTTTTCAGATGAGTAAACTGAGGCACAGAGTGGTTAGGTCACTTGCCCAAGGTCACAAAGAGGCAGAGAGATTCAAACTGTCCCAACTCATGAGTCTCAGCTCTTCATCTCATGTTACATTGCACTACTCTGTTTTGGCTTCTGAAACCAAAACGTCTTAGGGAGAAGAAGAGAAGAAAATGGAAGGAAGGAGGAGGAAGAGGAAGAAGACCAACGGAAACAATAACGTGTAAGGCTGTTGCTGACTGCTAATCCTCAGCACAGGCAGGATGTGCAGGGAAAACTTGCAGACGTTTACCCCCACGTCACAATGAATATTTTGGAAATATGAAAAAGTTACAAGTATTGTATTACGAATACTCATAAATCTGCCCCTGAGATCTGGCAATTAATACGTCACTGTACTTTATCTCCTGTCTGTTCCTCTTGCCGGCCACAAGCCACTTAAAATGGCAGACAGGTTGCCGATTTTTCACGTCGGAAGAAGTGGTTGAGGCTGAGCTCCCTTGGGAAAACCACAAGGGTAACCCAAGTTATGGGGTTTTCATTGGGGCCAAAAAGCCTGCATGCGATTCATATGTACACCTGGAGGCACACATGCACACACACACACACACATACACACACAGAGGATCAGTGAGAGCCCTGGATTTGGAAGAGAGCCAGGGGCCACTGAGGGCCAGTCGCCTGGTGCCGACTGTCTGCTGCCATCCTCTGAGAAGCAGCCAGGTCCCGGCAGCTCAGTGAGGCCACAGGAGCCCCGGAAAGGGGCCAGGCTGGGGCGGGCTGTTTCTCTAATTGGGCTGGTTGCCGGTCACCCAGCAGAGGAAACAGCCGCTGGCTTCAGCCTCCAAATGACAGGAAACGCCATGGAGGGCTACTTGGGCAGTAATTACTACTTTGAGAAAGGAGAAAAAAAGCTGAGGGGGAAACAGTTCCAACTCAAATAATCTGCTCATCAGGGGGATGGGAGGATGTTTCAAGGAAAAGACGTTTTGAAAAGGCTTCAATCAATCTGACAAGCAATTATCTGCTTAGCTGCTGGTACAAATCCCCATGAGAACTGGTGCCCTCCCAGTAAAACAGAAACCCCCGACTGACATTCAGGCCCTACCCCACTCCCAACCGCTTGGAGCCAGAGGGTGAAATGTGGGATTGCTTGTGACCTGCCTGGGACACCTCAGTGCCAGGGCACCCAGGGGAGAGGGGAGTGGCTGCCTGGCTCTTCCCTGTCACCTTTCACACTCACGCGCGCGCGCACACACACACACACACACACACACACACACGCTCCACCCAGCGCAAGCACACGCCTTGCCCCACATGTTGTAGAATAAAACTGCTTCACATAGTCTCTCCTCCACTCAACCATAAGCATTCTCACAACAATAATTCATTCAGCAAACACTAGGAGGGACACCCACGGCCTTTCGGATACATGGGAGAAAGGGTGTCACTGTCTCCTCTTTATGTCCCCGTGTCCACTTGGAGAAGCAGCTGAGGACTGGAGAGAGCCTGGCTGGGCACGGAAGAGAGCGATTCAGACCTAAGTGTTACCGGGCAGGTTCTGGCCTCTCCAGAGCTACAGGAAGCTGAGCCACGGTGGTCTCTTCTGTCCTCTGCCCGCCCGGGCCCCTCTGGCCACCTCTCCCCACCCCGGGCTTAGCGCTTGCTTTGGGACTGTCCCTGCTACCGGCCACATGGGACAGAGAAGGAGCAGGCGTTTTGCCGCCGTCCTCCTGAGCAGAGTCCCGTCCTGCCTCCAGCTCTGACCAGATCCCCAGACTGAGCCCCCGGAAGCAGAGCTGAGTCCCTTACCCACAGCCTGACACACCTCCAGCTCGGTGCTTCTGCCACACACACAGGCACATACACACATCACATGTACACATGTCGAACACACCACACATGCCACGCACGATACCACACACATATACCATGCACACACCACACTGCACACACACACACCACACACATATCGCACACATTCGACACACAAACTACCAAACATCACACACACACTACACCACACGAACGTACAGGGAAGAGCAGACACAGGAAGGAAGCAAACTCAGACCCCGAGAAGCAGCCAGGTCCCGGCAGCTCAGTGAGCCACAAGGAGCCCCGGGTGGGGGCCAAGCTGGGGCGAGCTGTTTCTCTAATTGGGCTGGCACTGGAGTGCTCTGCCTGAGCTGTGGGGGACTGAGCAGGTGTCCAAGTCTCACTCAGAACCGAGGAGAGGAACCCAGGCCAGTGGGGACAGCACTGTGGAAAGCACTCCCAGGGCTGGGCGCTGAAGCAGAGAGCAGCTGGAGCAGGGGGAGGAGCCTGAGACCCAGCTACAGCATGGGCCTCAGGGAACACGGGTGGGGGCGGCAGGCCTAGTGGAGCCACAATACCTCCCCCAGGGAACATAGCTGCGTGCAAGCCCTGAGCAGAAGCACAGGGCTGCAACTCGCTGTTGTTCCTACTGGGAACATTCTACAGGTGAGAAGACAGACTCGGGTAGGTAAAGTGAGGTGCCCCAGGGCACAGTTATAAGCACAAGAGTTGGAACACAAACCCAGGTCTTGCTAACTCTAAGTTCTATCAGTTCACATTCCGAGATAGCAACATCCTGAATGAGATAGTCTCTGTAAGTGAAAGAGCCGGGTATAGAGCAGAGCTCAGCACCTGTGAGCTATTCTCTTTGCTATCACTGTCCATCTCAACCCCCCAAAAGGTGGTATCAGCCAAGCTGCATGCTCTGACGGGGAAGCCAGATGAGATATACGTGAAAATCAGTGCCCCAGGTATTGCACTTGGACCTTGGTGCAGAGCAACAACTAAGGTTCACGTCCAGCCAGGCGGGCCCCGTACTCAGAGCTTACAGCAGGACACATTCCAGATCCACCTTCCGCAGCCAGACTCCCCCGCCAAACACTCCAGCTTGCCCCGGCTGACCCTGGCAGGCGCTGTCTGACACTGCAGGCCGGGGAAACGGGTTCTTGCTTCTCTTGAGAGTCTGCTGCCTGGAAAGACAGTGAGCCTACACTACCCAGACGCACGGTCCCTAGCAGCACCCATCCCATCCACGACAGCTCTCCTCACATATTCAGACACATGCGGGACACTTTATCTCTCCAGGCCATCAACAGGGACTAGAGAGGAATGTCTGTGTAGATGGAGCAAAATGATCCTGCTCGCCTGGCACAGGAGGGAGGTGGTTGTTTGCTCTCCCGGGTCACTTCATTTTGCCTTGTGTTTGGCAAGACACATCAGATGCACAGGCGACAGGCACATTGCTCACTGTGTCCCCACAAGGACACGCCTTGGGTTTTATGACCAGAAAAACTCAGGTACAAGATCAGCCCCAAGTTAAACCCAACTCCCACCTCCTGAATGCACTGCACAATAGCAGAAACTCCCCACTTGCAACAGAGCTGGAGCAGACACCAGCCAGCCAGCCATCCACCTATCCATCTCTTGCGTCAGCATTTATTGCCTCCTACCTGTGCCCAGCCCTGGGATTGGCACTGGAGATGCAGCGACGTGTAAAACGCTGTTCTTTCTGTTCAGGACTCGAGGTCCAGAGGTGGAGCTGGGAAGATTGATGCCCTAAGGAGAGGCAGCATGGCAGAGCGGGAACTTTGGAGACACACAGAACTGGGGTCAGATTCCAGCTCTGTCTTTTCTCCCCAATGCAATGTTGGCCTCGGCAAGCTTCAAACTCCTGCGGGTGGAGTGAAGACGATGAAGGGAATAGCAGTCTCCTTGGCCGTTGGGCAGACTGCATGGAGCACTACTTGTAAAGGGCTGTACATCAGGGCGTCACGTTGAGGCTTTCGGTGAGTGTTAGCTGGTGCCTTTTGTAAAATGAATATGAGGATAACAATACGCAGCCCATCTACCTTGATAGTGAGCTTCTACCAAAGCAGACGATGTGTGGCAGCAGCATTTCATGAAGGGCTGAGGGTTTTTTTTAATCACTCACCCTTTCAGTGAAAGTTCCTTGAGAGTCTACAAAGTGCCAAGGGGCAGACCATCCCCCAGGAGGGCAGGGAGAGGGAGACACAGATGCAGAAGTGGGCATCTAGGAAGGAAAGTAGACCTATGAACAGACCAGTCACCAGCCTGGTGCAGAAGAGCCGCAAAAGACATTGATGAAGGAAGGTGAATGAAGGGGCCGTTTGCCAGCTGGAGTAATCAGGAATGAAGGAAGGTTTCCTGGAGGAAGCAGAGTTAGCAGTGGGGCAAGGGCGCCCAAGCACTGAGGCTGCAGCGCTGAAGTCTGAGCAAGGGGCTCGTACTCCAGTTGGAGACTCAGCAAGCCTCTGTGTCACTAGAGGGGAGAACGCAGAAAGGGCCAGCTTATTAGCGACCCAGTGCACAGACATATTCTCTACGAGTTCTAAGGACAGAAATCTGAGAGGCCCAGAGGCAGCTGGCCTCAAGGTCACCCTGAAAAGCAGGAAGAGAAAAGGTCATTGAAAAGGGGGAGCCTTGTGAGCATTAGCAAGAAATGGGCTGCGCGTGCTGAGGGTCTGAAGACCTGGGAACAGAGCAGCAAGGACTCATCATCCGGGCTCCTGCTGACCCTCAACCCAGAAGGACAATTTCACAAATCTCAGATGGTGGAACCTGGTCTGGCTGTCCAGGACAGTACTTGCCAGGCACAGCAGTGGTACTGAATTCTAGATCCAGCTCCCGGCCTCTGTTTGGGGTGGGAACCTAATGGCCATGTACCCCTACTTTAATGTCTTTCTCACACCTCTGTGTAGACGCCTCTCACTGATTCTCCCGAATCGGTGTCCCTGCTCCCTGCAGAAACCACCTCCTAAACTACATCCAGACCCCAACCCTGCATCCCTCACTCCTCACATTGGCCCCTGTCACTAGGACCTAATGTAAGTCACAGGGACGCCTTTGGCAAACATCCACCCAGGGAAGCCACACGAGCAACTTCATTCATCAGGGTCCAATTTAAGTGTCTATTGTATGCTGCAATCATTTGTTTATTTCAACTTTGGCAGCTGCCCCAGTTTATTACAATTATTACTGTCTGGCTGGGGAAAGAACATACTTGCCTTTTACAAGCACATAGGAATGGGATTCTTGCATTTTGTCACAAAAGATTTGCCTTATTTAATTTTGTGGTGCCGGGGATCGAACTCAGGCCCTTGTGCTTGCAAGGCAAGCACTCTAATCACTGAGCTAAATCCCCAGGCTCAAGATTTGCCTTATTTAATACCACCAAAATTATTAGACAATGTTAAAGAGAGATATAAATCCATTAGTACACATGATAGCCACACACCTTTGAAATCACAAATAATCAAAGAAGAGTGAGTTAAAACCAAATAAAAAGGAATAAAAGTTTAGTAGCAAAGCAAATAATAAACAATAATAGCTAATGCTGGTAAGGTTGCCCTGAAATTGCTAAACGGGCAAACTTTGCTGGAGGCAAAGTAAATGAGAACAGCTTTTATGGTAAGTAAATTGGAAAATATGTATCACAAACCACAAAAATGTTCCTACCCTGAGACCCACTGATTCCACTTCTGGGAATTTATCCCGAGGAAATGAGACAAATAAAGAGAAACGTTCTGTGGCAACAGAAAAGCGTTCATTGAAGCATTATTTAAAATAGCAGAAAATTGAAAGTAAAATTCAACAATACCTAGCATCGATTTGGTGTCGTAATAGGTAACCATTACTACAATAATCTGGGAGTCTAATGCAATGAGAAAGGCACTTTCATACTGTGTTTGCCTTTCAAGTTTATGTCAAGACCAGTATGTACAAACTGGGTGTTAATATGAAGATCACTGTGTTTCCAATGGTAGACCAATAGCCTCTTGTGGGGAAGGTTATTTTCCCTTGGTTTTCTAGACTTTCAGTTGGGGTATATATTGGTTTTATAGTTTCTTTTAACTGGAGCTAACAAATAGTCATGCTTCACAAAAAGAACTACAAACAACACTTAATTAGACAGAGCAGCTTTCACAAGACCCTCAGTCCGTCTGGGCCTTGTTTCCGTCTTCCTTAAAATCATCTGCCCCATAAATGGAGTGTGGGAAGTAGACTTGGGAAGGCTTTTTAAGTCTTCAAATCAACCACTGTGAGGAAGAATGGGTTTGTTAAAATACTGGCTAATGATTGGCAACCATAAATACCCACCCATTAAATCTGGTCCTCATAACAACCCTACAAAGAGGGTAGTGTCAGCCCATTTTACAGATGGGAAAACTAAGGTTCAGAGGCAATGGAAACTTGGCCAAGAACAACACAGGTGGTAAGGAGGGGGACCAGGATTCAAATCCACAGTTTTGAGCTCCACAGTCTCTGCCATTCTTGAAGTCCTTGTTGTATTTCTCAAACCACGTGGATCATTTTTCTCAAATGGACGTGTATTAAAAGTTGATTTCATGAAAGAAGTTTGAAGTCATAATTTGAAGGCAACTCCAAGAGGTCCATTCGATGTGGTCAGAAGGCCCCTCTGCTTTGGAAGGGAGAACAGGACTGGAGGCTTAGCTAACTTTGCTGAAAGGGGACCAGCACAGCTGGGGACTGCACACCCCACTGGGTCCAAGCATTTCATAAGAAAGCACCCACTTTACCAAGAGTGTACCTGGGCAACCACGCAAACAGGCCCCAAAGAGAGAAAAGGGCCGGGGAGCCCCTCATTGGCTGCTAGTGATGTCATACCTCAGCCCAGAAGGCCTGTAAAAGGCCTGGTCTGGGAGACTTTACGGGGGCCTTGGTGTCTGCACGCTCCCTCACTGGCAGCCAGGCCGGCGCATGACTGCTCCTGTCGGCCGGCACCCCACCCGCCCCCCACTTGTCCCCAGTCTCCCTGCCCTGGGCCTCTCCCAGCCTGTAATTACCCACAGTGCCCAGTTTTATGGGTTCCCAAGATGGGGGACTGGCAGCAAAAGGAAGTTCCTTGAAAGGGTCCCAGGAGTCTTCCCAGCACAGCCTGTGTCTTCCTGCCCCGAGGGGCCCCAAAAGCAGACTCGGGAGCTCTGCGGGACCTGCTTTCCTCAGACGCCCTCCTGCCTCCTCGGTCCTCCTGACCAGCTCATCAGCACACAGTCCCCGCCAACAATCTTTCAGCTTCTGCCCAGGACCCACAGGATGGAGCACAAATTGTTCCCTGCGGCCTCCATGTCTCTGCACGGTATGGGGTCTGCCTCATCCCTCCATTTGCATCTGAGCTGTGCCCTCAACCGCTTCTGAACCTCCTCGGATACTAGTCTCTCTCCTGAACATTTGTCCCTCCTCCTCGCCCTCTTGTTCCCTTTTAGCTAGCTAGCTCCCACTAGCCCTGAGGTCTCACCTTAAGTTATCTTTCTGCAGAGATCTTTCTGGACCTTCCTCCCAGCTGAGCTGACCTCTTCTGGGCCCCCAGGTTGGCCTATACCTTAGTCATTTGGGTCAGCCAGAGGCAGATTCCGCAACAAAGATTCAAGTACAGGCAAGTTCCCAAATGGGTAGCTAGAGGGTCTCAGCCCAGAGCTCTGGACTCCCATGTACAGCAGTCTGAGTCCCCCAGCCTGCAGGAAGGAGGCGGGAATGAATCACTGTGTCCTTTGCTCTTTGGTGGGGGGTCATTTCACGTGGACCTCCGTTTTCTAACCTGTCAAAAGCACAGGCTCAGTGGGCTTCAGGCAGGTTGCAGTCAGGTGGTAAGCACTCTGGTATGAGGCCCAAAGGCAGATAAGCAGGGCACCGACATCCACTCTGCCCCCTGCAGCCCCGCCATGGTCAGCAGGTACCTCTGCCCTGTTGTCTCTACAGCAAGACCACAAGCTTCCGTCTTGTCTGTGACTGTATTCCCAGGGCCTCGCCTAGTACTTGGTACAGAAGCACATTTGGTGAGTCCAAATTCTGTCCTGTTTGGGGTGGGTGCCCGAGCCCACCCGTGATTCAGTCTTACCAACTATACTCACTCTTCCACTGGCAAACCCGAAGGTACAAGAAGCAGATCCACGGAAACAATCCTAGAGAGCCTCCCTTACTGTAAGGGCTGGCCAGACACCTAAAGGGGCCCTCTTACCCCTGGGAGATCCATGGGCAACAACGAGAGAATCACAGCCAGGGGCCTGGACTCGAATCCCAGCTCTATATGTTACTACGTGGCCTTCGGCAAGTTTCCCAACCTCTCTGTGCTTCAGTTTCTACAACAATAATAATGCCATCGTATATGCGTTATTACAAAGGTCAAATGAAATAATGAATCTAAGATACTTAGTCATCATTAAGATAATTTTACTGCTTAGCACACAAGGAGCAGCCTGGGTCCAAAAAAAAGGCTTTTTACAGAGCAGCCAGCAAAGCCCTGGCCCTGACCCTTGAGGGTCCCCTCTTGGCATTTATAGTCAATGGCAGGCATTGTGCTGGAGGTGTAATACGTGTCCAACATCCTGCCTGCTGTTTGTGGTCTCAACACCTCTAGTGATGGGAGGTTCACCACATCCCAAGGGGACCAAATGGCTTTTCAGAGAGCTCTAACTGGTGAATACTGATCGGCGTGCTGCTTCTGGGTGAGCCGGAAGTTCTCTCTGCCCCACAACGGCCCCTTGGAGAGAGAGGGGGTGAAGAACCCTGACTCACCAGCTTTCTTTCTTCCGTGTTAGGAGAGTGTCCAAAGCCCTCCTAGACTAGGGCTTTGAGGTCTTCAAGATCTCACTCCTTCCCTCTCCTGGATGGAATGCAGTGTGTCAATTAAATGAGAACCGCCCCTAGCGTGATCCGACCGGCACAGAACACACTATATGTTTCCTTCCCTTGCTTGGGACACTTTGCATCCATGCCTGCAGTCAGGGGCTCCATTAGCATTTTGGCAGCTCTAAGATCTCATGCCGGCCTGAGCAAATTACTTGGCTTTGGTAAGTCTCAGTGTCTATTATAAAGTGGAGACAACACAGGGACCTACCTCGTAAAGCTATTGGTGTGATTAAATGGAATTATACAGCTAAAAGCTATAGGTCTCCCTTGTTCACACGATGGCTTTTCCCTTCCTTGGCCCTTCCAAACAAAGCCAGTAAGCTGTCAGACTCTAACTGAATCAATGCTAGATATGTTGACTAAGAGCAGACCGAAGGAGACCCAGCAAGCATTCTGCGGGCACTCTGATCACCACTCCACGGGAATGTCCTGCACCAGCTCACTCCCTGCCCTGCCTTGTCCCCTAGAGGTGGATGCTGCAAGGACGGAGACTGGCCCAAGGACACAAGATCAATTTCCCCTATTCATGGATGGCCTAAAGCCAGGAAGAGAGTTTGGGGGGTGTCAATCCTGACTCTCCTTCTGCAGAGAAGAGCACTGGACAAGCGCAAAAGGGAGCCCTGAATGAGCACTCCCCAGGTATCAGGGCCTCCTCGGGAGCTCACCAAATCCTCACTACAGCACCCTCCAGCTAAAGTGTTGCTGCTTCCATTATTCAGGTGGGGAGTCTGAGACTCCAGTTAGTTAAGTTGCCCAAGATACCACAGACACTAAATGATAAAACCAGGACTTAAACCGAGGCCTGTAAAGCTACAAGTCTCCTTCCTCTTCTACCTAGAAATCTTTAAAGTGCTTTTCCAGTGTGCAAAGTTAGGTAGAAAATGGATTTGTTCATCCAGTTCATTGTCTGCTCCTGGGCCTGCCTGATCCCAGAGTTCTGCAAGGCATAAACTACCATTATCTATGGCAGTTTTAAAACAGAGACATAAATTCTTTGACATTGCTCCTATTGAGATGTGAGGTCTGTGGTCTGTTGCTTTGACCTATAGGGACTTGTGGCAGCTCTGATCTATAGAATATAGAGGTAACACTGTGGGCCGTGCAGCTACTCTTTATTTAATGATGCAATTGTATGTGGAGCCTAAGCTGCCATTAAGAAATCCTACCTTACTAACCCAAGACCACAATACTAGAGGCCATATACAGGTGCTCCAGTTGACAACCAAGACAAACTTAGCCTTTAGCCAGCCCAGTCCAGGCCCCAGACACGGAAGTGAAGCAACATTTTGGAACGAGGTTCCCAGCCCCAACCACTGGAGTCATCCAGCTAACTCAAAGCAGAAAAGATTTCTTTTCTGTGTCCTTTCCCAATTCCCCACCCACAGGACCTCTGCACATACTAAAAGGGACATTGTTCCACACGAGCAAGCTGTGGAGAGGTTTGCTCTGCAGCAATAGCTACATCATCGGGACACTTTCTGACACTGTTCGTTTCTCAATGCTCTGAACTTGCCAATAGAAATACTCATTGATTTCCAAAGTCAGAAGCTCGGTGAGGACCATTTGGAAAATCCACGTCTGGCCAGATTATGGGCTGAATAAAAGGCCAGGCTAGCCAGAGACCTGGACTTTAGCACCCCGGGGGCACTGGCAGCCCGTCTGTCCTTTCCCCAGTAGCTATTGCATTGCTACATTGTGCCTGCCACTGCGCTGAAAATGGGGTTACAGTGACGACCGAAGAAGACTTTGACTGGTGATATTCTCAGGGCTCATGGTCCAGGTGGGGAGGCAGATGTCAGATAAATTGTGTGAGTTTAAATGGAGACTCAAAGCCTCCGGGGCCTTAAACCTTATCCGGCAAAGGGAACAGGACAGACCCAAGACCCTCTGAGTCAGTGTCCATTCAATATGGAAGAGATGAAGACGGAAGGAGGGCAGCGGGCAGAGAGAACAGCTTGGAGGAGGCTCAATCTGAGAATGTCTCTAGGTGTTCAAGGGTGCAACAGGAGGCCAGCATGGCCAGAGCAAATGGCCTGAGGCCAAGTGTGCAAGAACACTGGGGCGGGGACTGAATGGCAGATAGGCCCAGCCCCAATTCCCAAGCTGCTGGCCTGCTAACTGACCCCTTCCTGGAGCTCCTTTCTTCTCTCCCACCTCTCGTCTTCTTTCTCTATTTTTGGTCACCTCTTTCTCCAGTCACTGCCATAAAGTGAGGTTTTCCTCCTCACAAAACACAAACAGTTCTAGGCTGCCCATGCACTCTTCAGATAACCCCAAAATACTAGGTCCAACCAAATGAATTTGCAATATTTGACCATCTTTCACTTTGAAAAAACAGTAATGGTTCAGCTTAATTTTAAGCCATTGCCCTTTGAAGATACCTTTTGCAGAATCTCAATCTACCAAGCAAGTCTTCACATTTGTTATTTTCCTAGGTTTGTCACGTTAAATAACATCAAATTATATAATAGTTTCCAATAAAATTCTGTAATAGGCACATTCCGTATTCTAACATTTCCCTCGAACTGCTCCACCAGAGATCCGGATACTCCATCTCCTAGCTAGGAGACTCACTGCTCGGTTTGGGTATTAAACCCAAATTAATGTTCACAATTGATGTTCTCACCTCCTTTCATCGCTTCACACTCCTCCACATAACCTGGGAGGTCCCCAAGAACATTAAAAGTCCTGAAGGGAACTGGGAATGAGGGCGGTTGGAGAAGGTGGAAACTCCAGATAAAACAATGTGGAAGTGATTCCAGGAATTCCTGAGGACGGCACAGAGCAGGTGCCCAGCAAATGTATGCAGAATCCGAACCTAAAAGGGCCACGTGTCTCTTTCCATTCCAAGCCCAAAAATTTGATAGAAAAGAAAGGGACCGAAACAACCCTCAGCTTCGCTCCTCTTGCCAGCCAGGCCAGAGTTTGTACAGATAGGGAAACTGAGGCCTAAAGGCAAGGAGGATGTGCACCAGATCGGGCCTTGAGGTTGGGCCACACCCAGAGCCCAGGTGTCCCAGTGCCCTGTCTTGCCCCTGCAGAACTGGGGCAAGAGTCCTGAGTGACCAGCTGGCCACGTCCAGGCCTGAGGCCAGCACTGCTCACATGCACTGCTGTTTGTTCAGGGGACAAGGCCTGTGGCTGTCTAGTCACATGTTGGGCACTGGAGCATGAGTGAGTGCACAGAGGCACAGCAGTGGGGACAGGTAGGGGTAATTCTTTAATCCGGCCTGTGTCACTGCCCCCAGGGATTCTGATTTACTGGGTGGAAATGTACCCTCTCTGGGGCCTTCGTTGCCTCGGGTCAGAGATTGGTCACCCTGCCCAGGGCAACCTCGCGCGCTCCCAGACCTGGGAACCCCAGGGGTTTGAGGCATTCTTGCTCATCCCAGCACCAGTCGACACAGAGGGGAACGGTGGTTCCAGGCCTTGAAAGAGCCTGTGTGGTCAGGCAGGTCACGTCTGACCCAGTCTGTGTGTGGACAGAGAGGGCTGCACAGGGCCAGGCACAAAGAGCAGCTCAGCCGTCTTCAATACCAGCTGGCACTTACCATCACCTCCTCTGTGCCTGAGGGAAGAGAAAGGAAAAGGGAGCCTCCTCCAGCCCTGAAAAGGAACTCAGAGTCCACGAGAAAGCTGCAGACTGGGCAAAGTCAACTGAACTTTTGCCAGACACCAAAAACCTTCCTGGGCCTCCTAATTTAATCTGTCCAGGGGACCTCTAAGAACGAAGGTATTGCCCTTGTCACAGCTGAGGAAACTGAGGCACTGGAAAGCTAATGGGCATGCTTGTGGGAAGTTCCATGGAAAAAAGGTGCCGATCTGCCCTTACTCACCATTGAATTCTCAGTGATTGGCATATAGGAGGCAGACACCCAACAAATCTCTGTTGAATGTGTAAGTGAATAACTGGAGTGTCAGAAGCAGGACCGGAGCCCAATCTGGCAGCCCCAAGAACTAGAATGCTTCCTTGTCTTGCAGACACGTACAAAGTACACATAGAGAAGTCAACGCAAAGCAGAGTGGAAGCAGATGCTACAGTGGTAGATCCTATTGGAGGACAAGGAAGGCACAAGGAGCAGGGAGTATAGGATTGAAGTTTTGAAGTTTAGGTAGGAGTGTCTTACACTGGTCATGAATCTCCAAACGCTTAGCAAGCCCCTAATGAATACCCAACACTTTTCCAGCAGTTTGGGATCCATCAGTGAAGGATGTAAGATCTCTGCCTTCAGGAGGCTAGCATTCCAGAGGACCAGGAGGAGACAGGATCCCAGGCAGAGGGAACAGCCCAGGGAAGGGCTAGGAGGTGTATCTTGGGGACGAAAAACATCCTGGGTGCGGTTAGAAGAACAACTTTGGGTGAGAAGGGTGAGAAGGGAAAGTTAGGAAGAAAATTCTGAAGATACAGGCTGGGTCCAAAGGGGTCTGAGCCCCCAAGAGCAGACAGAAAGGAGGAAAGTTCTGAGGTTTGGCTGCAAGTGTCAAGAGGAAGAGAGGCGGTGCATTTTACTCCTAGACCGAACATCTTTGGCTGCATCTCTGGTTATGTTCCTGTACGTACTTCTTTTGTATTTCTCCTACTCTAAGCCACAGTTACAACCATGGAAAATCTAGGGCTCCAGAAACAAGTGTTTAAAGCTACTTAAGAGAGAAAAGAAATTATTTTTGTCCATTATTCATCTTTTCATATCTCATATTGATCTTGGTATCGAAAAATATTTATTTCCACATTTAAAGCCAGAATCTTTAATGTCAGGTATCCAGGCTCCAGCACGGTGGTTAAGCTGCTTATGAAATATGTGACATGTTTTAATTTCTCTAAATCAATCAATCAATCAATCAATCATTCGTGATGCCTTTGGCAGGGAAAAGATAGAAAACAGGCTTTTATTTTATTAAGAAGCTGAGCCTGTCAACATTTCAAATGGGAGGTTGCCTGACCCATGTTTCTGCAGATGGCCGGGGAGACGTTAAAGCAGACAGCTTCCGGGCCGAGTGTGGAGGCGGCCCTGTGAGGGAGGGGAGCGGTGCATCTTGTGTCCTAATGGGACCCGCTGGGGCACGGGGCTCTGGGACCAAGAGAGAGCAGAAGACAGTTTTTCCTGCAGTGAGCAGAAGATGAGGCAGTGACAGGTGATCCCCACTTGGTTCAAGTGGGGCTGTCTAGCCAGATCAGAAAGCAGAGTCCAAGGATCTGCCAGCAAGCAAGAAAATGGAGGTGAAGGGGAAAAGAGCAGCTGAGGGAGGGAATCGCTGAGTTTCTGTGGGTCAGGAACCGGGAGTGGGGCTGTGGGGCTATTTCCATGGGTGAGGGGGTGACCATGGTCTGTGCAGACCGAGGGACAGGCAGCGGCTGATACTAATGCAGCTCTCAGCACAAAGCCTGACCCACAGCAGGTACTCGAGAAATATGTATTCTGTTAGTGGTCTTGAGCGCCATACTGAGTGTCTCTATCTTGTCACTCTCTGACAGCTCTTCAGTAGCTTTGGTAGGCTGGATCCTTCTTTGTGCTCAGAAGTACCCTCGCTAAAGGCCTTTCATTCATTCATTCATCCCTTAGCTCATTTTACAGCTAAGGCACCTGAGGCTCAGAGAGGTTAAGCTCTCAGCCAGGGTCACAATGCTCTTAAATAGTCAAATGAGGGCTCAACCCTGGCCCCTGAAGGAACTGACACCAAAGTTCTTCATCTCTTAGATCTTCTCTGTGAGAAGGAAGTGCAAGGACTGAGCTGTGTGCAGCTTCTCATAGGCCCCGGGAAGATCTGCTTTCACGAGGCCCTTCCTCCACACAAACATTAAAAGTCTAATTTGTAATGGTTGATATAAAGAGGAATGCAATCTGGGATGGATAATATTCACATTCTGTCTTCTGATTTTAAAGACGTTAAGACACCCATTGGGCCTCTAAGAGTGTGATGGGCTCCGGGCGCAGCCCCTGACGTGCCTGCTCGGGAAACTGGCCCTGGTGAGAGACGCTTCGGGTGGGTGATCTCTGTGCTCAAGAAAGCACTCAGTCCCATTTCTAACTAAGCGACGCCATTTGGGGGTATGTAGCCCTTGGGGATACCCAGTGGAGCAAAGGGTACCTCACAACACGTGCCGGGGACTCCTGTAGAAGGCTACTCCCGGGCCACAGCACTTCTTGGGGCATCGGTTCCTCTCCCACCGGACAGGCAGAGGGAGGAAAGGCCCAGCAGCCGTGACATTCAGTTCCGGCCATCCGTGCACACAGAGAAGTGGTGGGACAGTCCAGCCTGGCCCAAGTCCTGGCCCTGCCCTTCCCCCGGCACTACAGGTGGGCAGAGGCCGCAGTGCTCTCTGCCCTCCTTCTGGGGCTGTCACCCCCCTCCCCCCCCACAGCTTCACTCCGCTCCCCTGGAGAGTCTGGGCCCTGGGTGACCTTTGGACGGCTCTTCCTGCCCGATCCCTCCCCACTTCACTCAAGAGCTCCCGGTAAGGGCAGTGGGCACTGAAGGGAGAAGAAGGCTGTCCCAGCCCAGCCTCCTGAATCTGCCAGGCCCTCAGCCACCCTGGCTGCGAAAGTTCCTTTTCCTGCGGAAATCAAAGCCACCCTTCCTGGGGCTTTCTGACAGGACCCCCCCCCACACACACACACACACCACTTTAACCCTATAGTGAGCTTCCTGAAAGGAAGCCTGAGTTGTTAACCCTTACAGTGTGCTCGGCTCTGTGCTAAACACTGCCATCGCTCACCATTCATAACAACTCCGTAAAGTAGGTACTGTCATGGCCCCATTAAGGAGGAATATGAGGTCAAGTCTCACTCCAGGTCACACAGCAGAAAGTGGCTGCCTCAGGATCAACCCTGCCCTCTGCAGAGCCCGGGGCTCCCTGCGCCAAGCCATCCTGCCCCTCAGGCCTTTGGTGCTTTCCAGAGTTAATTTTGCCTCTTCAGCCCTACACACACAGACACAGAGACACACACACACACACACAGACACACACACACACACACACACACACACACACACACACACATGCGCGCGCGGGGTCTTCGCAGAGCTCCGCCCTCTCGTCCTCTGGGCCTGCCCACAGGCAAGCTGTTATCTCAGCCTGTAATCCCCCTCCTGGCCGGGAACAGAGCAGAACATCTTGAGTCAGACTGACCCGGGTCTGAGTCCCACCGCTGCCCCTGGGTCTAACTGTGTGACCTTGAACACATTATCCCGTCTCTGAACACCTATTTCCTCATCCTAAAAATTGGAGTCACCTGGCCTACCTCATAAGAAAATCTGCCAATTTACGTGGCCTGCCAGTGGGAATTGAAGGGAGCTACCACCACATCTACTCCCACCTGCCGAGCTTTTGAGCCCCACCCAGGCATCACTCCACTGAGATGCCCTCTGGAGCCTGCGATGCCCTGAGGTGCCCTCTGCAGCCCCCCTGGCTGAGAGCTCTGAGGGTCTGAATCTCCTCTGACCTCGGTCTACCTGCAGCCTGGGGCTGGCTGTGTGAGGCTGTGTGTGGGAAGGACAGAGCAGGGGGAAAGAATCCCATTAGCCAGAAGACAGTTGAAGGTTGCCGCCTGGGCTCAGGAAGTGGAAGATAATAGTGGAAAATGATCAGGGCCTCAACTACTTGGGTAATTAATCTCAAAGTGACTGGGAACAGGAAGAAAGGTGACTGTCTTCAGCCAAACTATCCAGGTAACCTAGCTGTGTAGACAGGTCCATCATTTCACAGGCACCCTCTGAAGTGGTCCCCGGGCCCAGCTTTCCCCACCTCAAGGCACCGGGGACCCAGAACCCCCAATACCTCTCACTGGATGAGTAAGGAGATTGATCCATAATGTGTGGACTCCCCAGAATATGGGAGGAGGTTCTAAAAGTGGTGTTTCCATCTCACTCTGTGCCAGGCCACTGTGTCCTTCTCTTGGGAAGTGGAGTGAAGAGTATGGGAGGGTGGGGAGCTGGAACCCTCTGGCTAAGTCAGGAATGAGCCAAGGCCAAGACCTAGACCCTCCTCTTCCTTCTCTCACCCCCCTGCATTCTCAGCTATATTCCTATCCACCTTGACCACCTCACACCCTCTCCTTCCATCCTTTCCATCCATATCCACCTCTCCCCCTTTCCTTCCCTCCCTCCTCTCCTCTCCATCCTTCCCAGAGAGCCCTGGTAATAACAGCTTCCAAACCAGCCCAACAGGTTCCAGGGACCTGGCCCAGCCCTTCCCCAGAGGCAGGTAAGGGGCGGGTGTGGATCCCCAGCAACAACTGTCTGAAAAACATCAAGTATCCTGCAGTCTCCAGCCTGCCCAGCCAGCCCAGTTGGGGTCCTGGGGTGGGGGCAGGGCAAAGGCCTTGGACACTAGGACCCTGGGTATAGTCCAGTGACAACCCAAGATATGTCCCTACTTCTGTGAGATGATAGGTCTAAAGAATTCTGCAAAGCCTGACGTATTGAGTCATGTTCAATTACACATTGAACAAATCATCTGGTTAAAATGAGTTAAGTTTCACAAAGAGAAATGTAAAATTCAGAGAAAAAAAATTAGCCACTTTTTTTTTTCCTCCTGATGATACATTATTTGATGCTTTGACAAGATCTGCCAGTGAAAATCCATCTCAGAGTCAGAGTTTCCAGGCTCAGCTTTCTCTAGCTTGCCTCCTCCTGCCCCTCCTGTTCCCCCAGCCGTAGGGCCTGGTGAGGGAAACCAGGGCAGGGACACAGAGGAGGGAGAGGATGTAAAGGGGGTAGGAGGGTTATGAGTGTGAATGTTAAGGAATGTGTGCCTCAAAGTATATAAAGAAATGTGACCCAGATGTTCTGGGTTCTAATCCTAGCTCCACTTCTTAGCTGTGTGACCCTGGGCAAGTTATTTAACTTCTACATGTCTTAGGTTCCCCACCTGTAAAATGGGTGAATGTAAAATGGGTAGTAAAGGGTAACCTGCCTTCTGGTATTTTTATGAAGATTGAGTGAATTAATAAGTGCAAAGCACTTAGTGCAACGCACACAGTGTGTGTGATTGAAATATTTGCTATCATAAGTACCAATATTAATAAACAGTAATAGTATTATTACTGTTATTGCTAATATCACTTAGGACTGTGTCTGGCCTCATAAGCACTCATGCATGCGTAGGTAGTGTGTGTGTGATTACACACGCATGATTATAACTGGGGAGGTGCTCTGTGGGTGAACAGACTGAGCTTCCGGGGTGCATGGCAAGTCTATATTATTTTTTAATTACAGTTCTATAGATTGGAAGTTCCATGCAGGTCTCACTGAACTAAATTCAGGGTGCTCTCCATGCTGTATTCTGGATCTAGAGACTCTAGGGAGAACCTATTTCCTTGCCTCTTCCAGCTGTTAGGGGCCACTTTCTTGTCTCATGTCACCCACTTCCATTTTGGAAGCCAGCAATGTTGCATTTCTCTAAGGCAACGTCCCTAGTTGCATCTCCTTCTGACACAGCCGCTGGCAAAGAACCGTTGCGAAGACATGTGCCCCGCCCGGATAATCCAGGTCAGTGGCCCAACCTCAAGGTCATTACTTTGATCACACCTGCAAAGATCTTCTGCTGCCATAAAGTAACATATTCTCAGGTTCAGGGCTTAGGATGTGGACATGTTCGTGAGACTGTGATTCTGCCCCCAACCCGACAGGATGACAGGAAAAGGCCCTCCTGGTTCTAAATGTGTTGTGATTGAATCACACCAGAAAGTCTCTACTCTAGGGCTCTGAGAGCTGGAAGAGTCTGAAGGCTAATAGTGGGCAAAACTATAGTCTCCATGCCCAAGGGCATCCCAGTTAAGGGTTCCAGATCCCATAGCTGGCCAGATTGGGGTCATTCGTTGCAGATCCAAAAGGCCAGTGAGGTGTGGGCCAGGCTCTGCTCCTGCCCACTGTGGATCTGTGGGGAGGACGCTCCCTGTCTTAATCTCAAAATTTCCTCATCTGTAAAGCTTTTAGAGAACCACACGCAGGGACACGAGAGGCTCCTATGACAGCCCTGGGCGTGCAGAGAGGCTGAACAGGCGTTTCAACCTGCCCTTTCCACCACCTGGAGGTCAGACTCACATTCGCAGCAACTAGGGGTGTGGCAAGGAAGGCTTTCCTGGTCTTAGGGACTCTGCCAGGTTCTGGGGTGTGTGCGTGTGTGTGTGTGTGTGTGTGTGTGTGTGTGTGTGTGTGTGTAGGAAAGAGTATGCATGCTTGAGCAGAGGAGTGGAAATCAGTGTGTAAGAGCTTCCCAGCATGGAAAACCCAGCCCTGTGTTCTTTCCCACAGCCCAGAGCCTCCTACCCAAGTTCCCCCGAGGGCTAAAGCCGGTATCCACAGACCCCTCAGCCTGGGAGCATGACCACAGTGAGCTGCCCCAAGCAGGACGTTTCTTTGAAGTCTTTTGTTTTACACATCCTAATGCAGAACGTGTCCAGTGCTGTTGGATCATAAAGGGCAGATGCTTCAATCTGCGATTCCCTGGAACACCGTGCAACCCTCAAAAAGTTTGAGGTCAGACGCTATGCAGACAAAATGTACAAAACACATTGTTAATCAGAAGAGAAAAGTGAGTTTCATCACACTGGGTAAAGGTTGAACCCATTTTCATTTAAAAAAAAAAAGTGTCCATCTTGGCAAGTTTCAGATCTCAAATGCTTTCAAGGCACAAGGTGGGAAGTAGGTGGCTGTGGGCTCCAGGGAGACATTAGGCCTGTGTCAAACTGCACGGAGCAAGCTCCTCCATGTCAAAACATTCACATCCCAGGGTTCAAAGCAAGCAGCAGGCCTTTAGCCTCTGCAGTCTTGGAAAACAGGGAGAAAAAAATGTGGGGTGTGTTTGTGTGTGTGTGTGGTGATACACACTGTGTCTATGGTCTGTGCATGTTGTGTGTGTGTGAGGTGGGGAGTGTGTGATGGGTGTGGGAGTGTGTGTAAATTCATCATAGTTTTGCAAGGGGAGAGAAGGGTTTCAAGGACTCTGACTTTTTTTTTTTTTATGTTCACATCTGCAGTTCCTTAATTTTTTAAAGCAAGATTATACAGTTCTTAGTGTAGTTTTAAGCTTTAAAATGACTATTTTTCTAATCATAAAAATTAAAGACAGGCTGGGGGTTTAGCTCAGTGGTTAGAGTGCTTGCCTAATAAGCACAAGGCCCTGAGTTCGATTGCCGGCACCCTCCCCACCCCGCAAAAAAAGTTTAAAAATTAAAGACAAACCAAATCTTTGTGTTAAAAATGGTACCCCAGAAAAATAAACAATGTTTGTCTCTTATCCTCGGCATTGCTACGTGTGTCAGAGAATGGTTCCAGCTGATCCTGCCCGGAAACCATTGCCAGAAATTGTGTCCAGGGACCTAGCAGGTCTGCCTGGATAGTCACTGTCCTGGTCTCAGAGAAAGCCAGCAACCTATAAAGCCCAAATAAAGAGTGTTTCCCACAGTCCCACACTCATGCCCAACACATGTGTGTACACAGAGCTCTGCAAACTAGTCTCCCTTTCGATGCACTTTTGGTTCTTAGCGAGTTTCAGCCAGGCAATGAAGATCTGGTTTCCATGGCTGACTCTGCCACTCACCAGCCAACCAACCCTGGACATGGCATTTTTATTCTCCAATTCTTGATTTCTTTCTCCATCTTCAAAATAGAGAAGGTAAGATAGAAGAGACGCCCATTACATGGTAAGAGCACAGTAAGGAGTTTAGAAAGGAGAAGAGCCTCCTCCCAGGCCCTGGGCCCCCACCAGGTAGAAGAACATCATCAGAGGCTGCTGACTGCCTGGAGAGAGCAGAGTCCATGGGTCTTATCAGGCCAGCCTCACTCTGCCCCATGCAGGGCCAGCCTCTGTCCTCTGTCCTCTGACCACCTGGCCCTGACTAGTCCCAGGACATGTGCCACATGAGCTAGTGATCCCAAGGCTCAGAGGAATCTCACTGCCTATCTAGGAAGGAAGCAATATAGTCCCATTTTGCAGCTGAGAAAACTAAAGCTCAGAGGGTTATACAACATCTATCATACATCTGCTTTCATTCATTCATCTGATATTTATATGACACGCTAATGAGGGTCAGCACTGGGTGAGGCTGTGGCAGAAGGAAGCTCCTGGAAACCAGATCTACAATGTTTTTACTGTCTCACAAGACCCAGTGATTAGAAAGACAGCATCCAGTTTAACATTCTGCTATTTCCATCTTCAGCTTCCCAATCATTTTTAAACAAGAGACCCTTCATTTGCATCACGCGCTGGGCCCTGCGTGTTATGTAACTGGTGGAGTTAAGAGTTAAGAAACCAAATAAACAGTTCCCAGTCAACAAATGTGAGGGAAAGGGAATTGGAAACCTTGGAGCAGTGAGAGTTAAACACGTAGGATGGTTGTGCCTGACCCAGCCTAGACTTTAAGGAAGTGCCATTTTGGCTGGAGCCTGAAGAATGAGCAGAAAATAACTTCATAAAGAGGTGAAAATAAAACGAAGATTATAATTCTGACTGCACCATTACAAACTTTCATTCGATTCATTTATTCATCTCATTCATTCACTGGCTCGATAGATCTTCAGCATGCACTCTGTGGCAGATGCCAAGCAGACGCTGCAGACCAGCACAACAGCAGACAGCCAAGGACAGAACCCCCACGGCCTCAGGACGCATGTCTTTTTGCTGGGAGATAGATGCCAAACAACCAGTTTACACAGGCAACCATTAATTCCTGGGATTGGTGGGGGAAGGAGATCTACCAGGCACTAAGGGAGCACATGATGGGAGCCAGGCTAGGCTGGGGGGCAGAGTTCTCTGCCCCGCCCAGGGCCAGGAGCAGAGGCCGCCCTGGGAGAATGTGGACTGGCAGAGCCTGGCTCTTTGGAGCAGGTCAGGACATGGGCCCAAAGGGGAGCTGTGGGCCCTACTGATTGCAGCAGGCACCCTGCCAGCAGCCACCTGGCTATGCCCTGGTCCCAGGGGCAGTGGGAGGAGCTGGCCCAAGGCAGGAGAGGGCAAAAGAGCAATAAAAAGTTTAATTAAAGGGAGGCAGTTTTTGGAGGAAGGGAGGGAAGCTGACTAGCCTTACTGATCAGCTAGTCTGTGCCTGGTATTTCCATCGTGTCTGGCAGACCACCTTCATAGCTCTCTAAGGCAGGTGCCCCCAGGTTACTGCAGAGCAAATCAACACTCAGGTTGAGCAACCTCCCAAGGTCACAGGTGAAGTTGGAGACATTCTCCTGACTCCCAAAGTAAATTCTGCTGCCCCTACTCACCGCCTCTCTGACCAAAACTCTACCCAAGTATTTGACAATCTGCCAGCGAAATTTCTCTGAATCCCAGAACAGCAGTGCTTATATGTCTCCTGAGCAGTACCTCTGCTTCTCCTTGAGAAATACCGTGGATCTTAAAGTGGATCTTTTTTCTTTCTTCCCATTGGCCACTAGGAGGCCCATAGTCAATTCTTGGCCTGTTTTAACACAGATTTTATGTCATAATGTCAATTTTGGTTCAGTCTTATTCCTCTTCCTTGCTTTTATTTCCTCCCTCCCATTTTTGTAGGGTTCTTTGGGGGATGTTTTTGTTCTTTTGTTCCCACTAATTTTTTAATATAATCCAATTCACCTTATTATAGCCAGCTTCATTAAGCCACCTCAAACCTCTTCAGCATTCGACACACATCTGGTCCATCCTTTCTCTCTGCACCCGACTCTGGCTCCTCACGCACAGGACCTAGGTAAGGTTGCCCCACTCTCCAGTTTCAGGCTTTCCCCATTTAAGCTCCCACCACAATCTAACCAGCACCCCAGAATCCAAACCACAGTGTCCCAGGAAATGGATCGTTTCTCAGCTTGGTACAAGCAGCTGTGTCGTAGGCTGGTTCACACAGCAGAAATACAGCAGCAGGGTTCATCTTTGCAGGGTAACGTCCATCTCCTCACCCTGGCATTCAAGGCCCCTGAAGACCTGAGTGCTTCCTCCTCTTCTCACACAGGACCTTCAGCTGGCCAGCTCCTCTCCCCAGCTTGCGCCACTCACCCTCCTAATCTCACCCTTCTGTTGGTTTGCTTCCTGACTCTGCACCATGAGAAAGCTCTAATCTCCCTCACAGGATGCCTGATTCCAGGAGGGCAGAAACTTTGGAGTGTGGTGCCAACGCTAGGTTCCTTGGGGTGAAACAGACCTAAGCTCACATCCTGGCCCAGTCACTTAGCAGGGGACTCAGGCAAGACTCTCTGCACCCACTTACAGGTGTCTGGAGTTCCTGCGGGCCTGCCCTGGGGAACTCAGGGGCGGGGGAGGGGAGGAGTCCTGGGGGCGGGAGTAGGGAGCATGGAGGAGGCGCCCAGTGTCTGTTGACTGAATGAGCAGATTCTGCCAAATCATGAGCTTGTTCTCATTAACTCACATATACACTCCACTCAGGACCACCGGGGAATGGCTCCCTACCTGCCTGTGTCCTTCTTGGTTCTGGAAACACCAGGAAGAAGAGCACTAGTCTTCTGTGCTGTGCATGGCATGCACAGTCTTCCGTGAGCATGTGTGCACATGCAAACATGTGTACCGGGACGTGCATCTCACACAGGCTCCCCGAAACATAAGCACTGAAAACTGCTACGCTGTCACCCAGTGAAGAACTGAAGCCCGCACCCCAAGGACTCAGATATTATCTTGACAACGCGGTTCCCGAGGTGGGAGGCGAGTTTGCCTTGTGATTGTGAAGATGTTCCTTCCCCAGAAGATGCTGACGAGCCCTGTCCCTCGAGGCCTTCGGGCTCTGAACATCTGGGAGAAGCCTGTGGGGCGAGAACATTGGCACTCGGGGCTGCAATCCCAGAGTCTTTCCCACTGTACATTCACAGCTCTAAGCCCCACTCCCAAGAACTCCTTCTGGGCTTTCATTCTGCCTTCCAGGCCCTTCTCTGCCAATCAATTTCAGAAAGAATTGAACCAGAGCTCCTGGCCAGAGGATGGAACTGGTTAGACCTGCTTGACAGTCTCTGCAGCTGCAGCGCAGGAGTCTGGGCTCTGGGCTAAGTCTGAGGCTTAATTCTTTCCAGGTTGCTTCTGGGAACATTTCCTCAGCTCCTGTTCCTTCCTGTAAGTCCTGGCCCCAGATGCTGCTAGGGACCGGGGAGGGCTCAGATTCAGCCATCCTGCAAGAGCTCACACCTTCCTAGTAAAACTTGCCCAGCCACGCCCCCATAATCACAATCACCACTTCACTGCCCCCCACACACACACACCAGCTCCAGTGTGTGTGACCAGCTCCAGCTCAAAAGATCCTGCAGAAACCAGAAGACAAGGGCTAGATAATACCCATTTTACTGAAAGGTAATTGAGGTTCAGAGAGGTGAAGTGACTTGTCTACATCCCAAGGCCAGTAAGAGGAAGGGTTGGTTAAAAACAGGTCTGCCTTACCTGGCTCCACAGCCTGAGTTCCCCCTGGGTCCCTTCCCAGCTCTGGGAGGATTTCAGGGGAAGGAAGATGCCTTCTTCTAGGAGAAATTGTTGGAAAAGGTTACCTACAGAGCCAAGGACTCCAAGCGACAGAGAACTTCACAGGGAAACAGCTCAGGAGAAGATACGGAGTCCCGGGAATCTCAGGCAGGTTCTCTGGGGTCAGTGTGACCTGAGCAGAAGACATGGAGTGACAAGTGGCAGGGCAAAGGCTGATGCTGCAAGGCCTTATGGACAAGGTTAAAGAACACGGGATGCACCCCGAAGGGATGGGGAGCCATAGATGGTTTTGGAGCAGGACTATTTCCCAATATCTCAAAAAATTTAATTTAAAAGCAGTATCTGCAAAGGAACACATACATCTCAAGAGGGCGATGCACAGTAGTCTGAGGGAAAGGCTCTTCTCAGAGTCAAGTTGCACTAAATAAAATCCCAGAAGTACCTGCCAGCCAGTTCCAAATTCACCCATCATCTAGCCCCTGGCTTAAGAAAGTATAACAGTTGAAGACATAGACTCCAGATTCAACCTGCCTGGGTTTGAATTCCAACACGGCCACTTACTAGCTGTGTGTCTTTGGGAAAGTTGTTTAACTTGCCCGTGATTCTGTTTCCTCAACTAAAAGATAAGGATAATATATCCTCCTATCTCACATGGTTACTGTGAAGGTTATGTGAATTTATATTTGTAAAGTATTTAACAGTTCCAGGCGCATGGAAAGTGGTTGTCAAATAAGGATGGTTGAGTCTACAGTCCCTGATCTAGCAAAGATGAAAGTAGGTCCAGCCTGATATGGTGTATTGGTAACAATTCTTTTCTGGGTCCTATTCCCTTGCTATCTACAAGCCATTCCTTTAGTAATATGCCCTGGAGTTTTCAGGCCCACAGGTCTAAAACCTATAGAATGATTCTATCACCTAACAATTATTTCATGAATTTCAGCCTAATGCCTCTACATTTTCAGAGCTAGATTTTTTGACTCTTTTTAGTGTCTGGTAAACTCTCCTTCCTTGTGCAAACAGAGGGAGTGTGGGCCACCCAAGAGGACATGACAGACCACTATTTTTAGAGACCTTGGGCAAAAGAAAGATTTTTGGACACGTGGTACCCATAACCTAAATGCTATGTAATTTCCTATTATATATAAGTATCAACACCAAGGTCACCCCATTGACCTAGAAGGAGGCAGAGACTCGGTGGACCAACAAGCGAGCAGATTCAAGTCCTCTTCAGAAGTCCTCTGAGGGCAGGGCAATCTCTGGCCAGGGGCCTTTGCACTGACCTTCTACCCCTCAGCCTTCCTCCAGTCATCTCAGTGTCTAAGCTCAGTCTCTTGTTCTGCCAAAGCCACAGTTTAGGTAGAACTGAAATTCAAAGCATTGCTCTCACCTGGGACAAAGTCTGACTGATGACTTTCTGGTTTTATAAACAAGGTAAGTTTGATTGGAGGTAAGTTTTTGGAAGAGGACCCTTATCATCGTGGAAGGATAAGATGGGGCCAAGAAAATAAGTTATAGGACTCGAGGAATTTACCAAGAGTGGGGACATTACAGGAGATCGCCCCGAAAGGGGCCATAAAAACAGTCTTGTCCTCCATAAAATCAGTTTATTTCTCAAGAACTAGAACAGCAGGGACTCCCAGGAGTTCACTTGGCCCTTAGCAGGTATCTGGAGAAGAATTCTCTCCCAGCTCTGCTTGGAGACAAGATTCCCCTGACTTTATTTGTCCATCTGTGAAATAAGCCCAGTAACATTTATGGCTGGTCCCTTCTAATATGAGGGGAAAAGCCAAAAGTCTTTAGAGGAATGCAAGGGGGTGAACAGGCTGCTCGAGGATGTGTTTTGATTTTCCAGCCCAATTACCAGAACAAACATCCTCCTGTAAGCATGTCCACCTCCCTTCATCCGGGTCCTGCTTTTAGAGTTTTCTCCTGAGAAATGATATATGAACGAAGGAAAGTCAATTTTGACCAAAGGACACTGAATACACTCTTCTCTGAGTGTTTACAAAGTTTGTACACCACACAGCCTGCTCACCAAGTCCAGCAACGGCTTAAAACAAGAGAGCTGTTGATGTGGGTAGTGTTTTCTTTTTAAAAAATCATCACACAACCAAGATGTATCATGTACAGGTACAAAATAACCATGTTGATTATGATCATTATGTATACAATGTACCATTACATGTTCTTGGTAAAAATAAAAAATTAAAAAAAATCATCACACAAAAAAATAAAATAAAATAAAAATAAAAAATCATCACAAGGGCTGGGAATTTAGCTCAGTGGTTAGAGTGCTTGCCTTGCAAGCACAAGGCCCCGAGTTCAATCCCCAGCATGCGCGCGCATGCGCACACACACACACACACACACACAATCACAAATGTCAGATTTTGAGATGTTACTTCTTTTTATACAGTAACTCCTCAAGGGGGCAAAAGTATTTAAGAGATTTCTCAGCTCAGAAAGCAATGGAGGGAGAAGCAGGGTTGGGGGGCGGTTTTGTTTTGTTTCATTTTGTTGCACGAGGTCAGAATTGGGAGAAGGCTAAATTAGAGCAAGATGAAGGTTGGAGCGCTGTGGGATACTGCTTAGCTGTAGGACCTGAGAATCTGCAGAAGAATATTCTTGATCACCCTCCTCCTGCTTCTCACATTAGCTGTCAGCCTCTTCTTTCCCCTCACAGACACTGAAATGTGTCCTCACTGCAGCACTGATGGGGTCACAAAAATTAGCAAAACAAGACTCAGGATTCCGTTAGACACTAAGGACGTTGGCCCCAAAAGAGAGTAGAGAAGCCCAGAATGGAGTCTGCTGAATTACGACCCTCCAGAGATCTTAAAAAAACCATCTGCCAGGGGTCCTTTCGGCTCCCTGGGACCTCCCCAGAATTTGGTCAGACAGGCCATTTGCTGAAGGCCACACGGGCCCTGCACGGGTACTAAATAAACACTACGAAGGTTGGACCTTAAAAGAGACATCATTTGTATATAAATGGATGTTCCTGGAGAACATACTATTAAGTGAAATAAATCAGACACTTATTAGTACACATCGAATTGTTTCTCTGATATGAGAAACCATAAGTGTAAATAAGGACAAAGGGGTAGAATAGTTATTGTATTTAAAAGAGAGAACTAGATAGGGAAAAGGGGGATAAAGAAGAAGGTTAAAAGAA